>ONZH01006954.1:0-81238 GCA_900303285.1 Rhinella marina | reverse complement strand
GCTTCATTCACACGACCGTATTTTGTTTCCGTGTTCGTTCCGTTTTTTTTGCGGACCGTATGTGAAACCATTCATTTCAATGGGTCCGCAAAAAAAACGGAAGGTACTCCGTTTGCATTCCGTTTCCGTATGTCCGCATTTCCGTTCCGCAAAAAAGATAGAACATGTCCTATTCTTGTCCGTTGTGCTGACAAGGATAGGCATTGTTACAATGGATCTGCAAAAAAAACGGACACGGATGCCATACGGAACGTCATCCGTTTTTTTTGCGGATCCGCAATTTGCGGACCGCAAAACACATATGGTCGTGTGAATGAAGCCTAATTTTTTTTATAATTGTATATTTATTGAATCCACAGTAATACAGATGGTATTTCACAACAAAACACAATCAAATAGAAGAAGGCATATATCAAAATCGGTACAATGTAAAGCAAAATAATACCATTATATGAGATACAAGTAAAGCATACTGAAGCGTCAGAAAGAAACAGAGTTTCAGTGTGGAATTATTTTTTCATATAAAATAAGGTAGACACAACAATAACAGGCATTCAAATAATAGGTCAAAACTGAGTAAACAGTTACACAGGAAGAGTACACAAGACATAAAGACACAGACAATGGAGGGTGAGGGTGAGAGGAAGGGAACATGATGCAAACGAAGAGTCGGGTAGCTCAAAGCTGGTGTGTAAGCCAATAATCATCCCATACGTCCCATATGGCGTGAAACTGGTCAACCTTATCTTGATAGAGGGCTGTGGAGTACTCCATGGTACGAATCTCAACCACCCTAGCGTATAAATCAGAGAGCACAGGTGCGCCTGATTGTTTCCAAAACCTCGGGATAAGACACCGTGCCGCTGTGAGAATCTGGGTTATGAGCTTCCGAGTGTGAGTCCTAAGAGTATTGGGGAAGATGTTCAGGAGAAACAAAATGGGGTCCATAGAGAAATCATAATCAAAAATGCTGTTAAGTAAAGCCTTAACTGTGATCCAGAATGGTCGTATACTAGGACAATCTCAAAAAATGTGAAACAGGGTCCCTATCTGGGAATGACATCTCCAACATTTGTCTGACACTGATGGATATATCCTATGCAGGAGAGCTGGGGTGTGGTACCAGTGCATTAAAATTTTATATTGGTTCTCCTGAGCCATTACTGACATAGAGGATTTAGCAGCTCTCCTCCATATGAGACTCCAGATCGAATCCGGGAGTACCCTTCCCAAATACTCCTCCCATTTAATCATATATGAATGTCTTGTCAACCTATCTGGGTATGGGGTGACCAATATGGAGTATATCCCAGATATTAGGCCTTTAGTATGCACCCCTGCTCTACATATACGCTCAAAGGCTGTGGGGAGAGAGACAGAGAGCCCAAAAAAAATGGTTTGCGCAAAGTGTCGGAGCTGTGAATAAAAGAAAGCAGCCTCCGACGGCAGATCGTACTTCGATTGTATGGCGGAGAAGGACAATAGTTCCCTAGTGTATGGGTCCACTATGTCCGCAAACCGAAAGACCTTAGCTCGAAACCACACTCTTGTTGCTATACCAGTGAGACTAGATGGGAGCAAGGGGTGATACAGGAAGGAGGTCATTGCCGAGTTACGGGATGCCAGGGGAAATTTAGCACTACAAGTGTGCCATATCATTTTGGTACATCTCATAGGGCCCAACAGGTCTCTGTCCTGGATAGAAGTACAAGGGCCTGTCCATAGCAAAGAGTTAGGATGAACCGGGGCCAGCCATAGCCGCTCAATCTGCATCCAAACAGAAAAAGGAAGTAGAGAGGTCCAGGCCGGTACGTAGCGTAATTGAGCAGCCCAGTAATACTTAACAAAATCTGGCACACCCAGTCCACCCTGACCCCTACTGGCTAAGAGCACCGACCTAGGAATTCTATGTCTTTTGTGTGCCCAGATAAATTTGAGGACATGAGACTGAAAAGACCGAAGTTCTCTCAGAGCAGTGTTTCAAAAAGATACAGTATCTTCAGCAATATGGTCATTTTTATGGCCGACATGCGCCCCAAAAGGGAGAGTGGTAATGACTGCCATTTGGATAGAAGCAGTTTAAGCTCACTAAAGATAGAAGGGAAGTTGTGTTTATATAGGTCTGCAAATCTCGGAGTAATGTTGATCCCTAGGTACCGAAGGGCGTCGGACTTCCAGTGGAAGTGATAGTGGTATTTTAAAAGTGCAATGTGGGCATCTGTAACATTAATCGGTAAAGCTTCAGTTTTAGAAGTATTCACCTTATAACCCGATAAATGGCCATATTCCCGCAGGGTCGTCTGAAGATTAGGGAGAGATACATGTAAACCCGTGAGGGTGAGGAGGACGTCATCTGCATAAAGAGATAACTTGAACTCCTTATCCTTCAGTCTGACCCCCCTAATATCAGGATGGTTGCGAATTTTTGCCGCCAATGGTTCAATACAAAGTGCGAATAGAAGTGGAGATAAAGGGCAACCCTGCCGCGTCCCATTAGAGATGCGGATCAAACCCGAGTTTGAGTGGGGTAGTTTGAATGTCGCTGAGGGAGAGGAGTAAAGCCCCCTTATTGCTTGCAAAAATGCGCCGTCAAAGCCAAAGGCTCGTAAAGTGGCAAAGAGGAAAGGCCAGCCAAGACGATCGAACGCCTTTTCTGCATCCAGGCTGAGAAGCAGTGACTCCTCTCCCGAGCGAGCAATCAAGAGATCAATTGTACGCCTTGTATTGTCACTCCCTTGACGGCAGGGGACGAAACCAACCTGATCTTTGTGTATTAAAGAGGGGAGGAAAGTATTCAAGCGATTAGCTAGGACTTTGGAATAAATTTTAAGGTCAGAATTCAGCAACGCAATTGGCCTATAATTCTGCCGCTCAAGGTGATCCTTGCCTGGCTTAGGTATCAAGGTTAGGAAGGATTGAGTCATGAGAGGAGGGACAGCCCTTCCAGTCAAGAAGCCATTAAAGAGAGACTGCATATGAGGAAGTAACAAATCCTGAAATGTTTTATAATATTTATATGTAAACCCATCAGGGCCAGGGGACTTTGCATCCGGGAGATGCGTAATCACCTCCATTATTTCTTCCGCAGCAATCGGCTCATTAAGGGCTGCTCTATCTGAAGGTGAAAGGGTGGGAAGATGACAGGACTGTAGATACGAATCAATCAGACGATCTCTGTCCTGAGGATTCGTAGGCAGTTCATTGGGTAGGTTATACAGATCAGAGTATTAAGAGGAGAACCGGTCTGCTATCTCCCTAGGGTCATATGTCACCGAACCATCAGCTCTCTTGATAGCCCCAGGGCCCGATTGTAAGGAGGACTGTCTAAGTTGTTTAGCCAATAATGAGTGAGGCTTATTCCCCCACGCATAGTAACGTTGACGGGTAAACAACAACAGTTTGTCCACTTTCGCATGCGCATTCCTGCTCAATTGGGCCCTGACGTCCACAATTTGTTTGAGAGTAGGGATTGAGGGGTGAGAACACATACGCTCCTCCAACTTACTTAAACGAGATCTAAGGGCTCTAACTGTCTCCTGGGAGTCCTTCTTCAACCTAGAGCCCAGAGCAATACAATGACCCCTCATGACTGCCTTATGCGCCTCCCATAGAGAACCAGGATCCTCAACAGACCCAGTGTTGTGGGCAAAATATTGTCTAAGGCAATCCCGGAGCTCAGTACGGGATAGGGTGTTCTTGAGCAGGGAATCATTAAGTCGCCAGTGACAACTACGTGTACGACCAATCCCCTCGCCCAGAGTAATCCTCACTGGTGCGTGGTCAGTCCAGGTAATGGTCCCCATATCTGCCCCTTGTAGAAGCCGCAACGTGGAGATAGTCCCCAAAAAATAATCTATTCGGGTGTGTGTCCCGAGTAAAAGGAGAAGGATCTGTCGGTCGGGTTAGCTATTCTCCAGAGATCGTATAATGAATATCTACGAACCAAGCGGCGAAATTCCCTCGCTAACCTCCGCTGCGATGGGTGTAATGGTTTCCCAGGTAACGCTAGTCTATCCATATTGTCAGAAAAAAGGACATTAAAATCCCCCCCTATCAGCGTAATAGGATCTGCACGTTTGAAGACTTTGGCTAAGGTTCTGGTCAAGAAATTTATCTGGGATGTATTGGGAGCATATAAATTACAAAGAGTAATAGGGAGGCCTCGAAGCGTGCCTCTCAATATAATATATCTACCTTGGGGATCCAGAACAGACGAGGTCACTGTGAGCGGGCATTGTGCAGAGATGAGAACCGCAACTCCCGCCTTACGACGAGAATGGCATGCAGTGTAAATCCCCGGGTACAAATGTGAGAGAAACTTAAAAGAAGATTTATCCTCAAGGTGGGTTTCTTGCAGAAAGACCACATCTGCTTTAAGAGATTTTAATTCCAGCAAGAGGAGTTTCCTTTTTGCATTGGAATTAAGTCCCCTGACATTTAAAGTTACATAACTCGCCATGATAAAAAGAGAGATGGGACCACAGACAAAATATTCAACTCACCAGCCCCCTGCAAGAGAAGTAGCCAAGACATATCATGGAGAACCCCCAGCTTAAAAACCTGGATCTTGAGCTCGTGTGTATAAATCCGTCGATCAGGAGGGTCAGGGCCCCTATCAGCCATATAATCGTACAGAAGGATGGAAACAAAAGGTAGGGAGAGACAAAACCACATTAACACATAAACAGTCATTACGAATGAACAACAAAAGAGACTATTCCAGGGAATCAAAACCCTGCCGGAGACTAAGGGGAGAGCCTCCCGAGTAGAGACGGTGTCAGAGGTAGGCAGAAAGGCAAACAACCCAATACCTAATAAAGTCAAAAGGAACTTCATAAAACGCAACATAACCAGAGTAAGTAAAATGGCTGTAAACAAGTCATGTGGGGTAGACCCCTTTGATGGCACATAAGCATATATCTGAGACAGAAAAAACCTGAGAGGAGACAGTGTCCTCCATATATAGTTAGAACTCGATAGCGATCCAATTGGTCAAAAAGGGGACCTCAAACAAGTAAGTGGACTATGAACTATAACAGGTCCATCTATTTAAGGGAGCGGCATATGAAGCAGATCAGTTCACTGGACGCTGAGTGGCAGAAAGAGGAGTCTGTCGGGGCGACGGCAGTCTCCTTGAGGGCCCAACGGATTGACCCGCTCTTCTTTTACGGGTAACAGGAGTCCAGACCTGTGAAGGCAGTGGCACAGGCATAACCAGTTCCCAGTCCTCCATGTTAGGGATAGGAATTTCCATGGCCTCACAGAAAAGCTGAAGGTCAGCAAATGAACGAAGTGTCCCCAGTCTGCCTTGATGCCTAGCAGAGAGAGAGAACGGGAAGCCCCAACGATATGGAATCTGCCGGTCTCGTAGTGCTGTGAGGAGCGGTTGCAAATGCCTCCTTTTCTGTAGAGTTATCCAGGACAAGTCCGGGAAGAGTTGGACTGGGGCTCCATCAAATTCAAAATTGCGGAGATTACGTGCTTTAGCCATTATCGCCTCCTTAGTAGAGTAGTCATGGACACAGCATATCACATCCCGTGGGCGAGATGGAGGTCCCTTAGGCCTAAGAGCTCGGTGGGCGCGGTCCAGTTTGATCTTATGAGACTGCGGCTCTCCAAGTACAAGATTAAAGATGGCTTCCAGGGTGGCAAAAAGATCCTCATCTCCTGTGGCTTCAGGCAAGCCCCTGACCCGAATATTATTCCTGCGACCTCGGTTATCCAAGTCCTCCAGGTGCCGACCCATCTCTCTGAGGGCGGAATTTTGAGAAGACATAGAGGTATGCAGCGTAGAAATATAATTCCTGGTATCATCATGTGCCTCTTCCAGAGACTCCACCAGGTCCGCAATATGTTTGATGTCAGCACGGACCAGTGCAATTTCAGCCCTGCAGGCACCCGTGACCTCTGATATCAAGATTTTAAAGTCCTCTTTAGTGGGAAACTGTGTGAGGTAGGTCTCCCATTGCGATGGTGGGGGAGGTGGAGCAGCAGGAAGCCCAGGGGCAGGGACACTGGAGGATGGGCGAGGGTCCCCCCTGAGAGTGGCAGTAGTGAGGACCCTGGAATCCTCCATATTGAGGCAGGGGCTGTTCCCAGGATCATTGAGCCATGAGGGAGCAGGTGGGGTCCGACCCGCAGACTCAGACGAGGCATAAGAGCCAGGGGAGGAAGGCAGAGGAGAGGAGACGGTACCTGAGCTCTGTACAGGGCCTCCCGCCTCGTGGTGCGCGGGCGCCATCTTGGATCCAGGAGTGGAGGAAGACGCTGCCTGGCCCGATGTCTTCACCTCCTCAGAGGGATCAGAAAGGAGGACCGCAGCGTCTGGCCGGCCAGGCAGAGATGAAGTGAGCGGGGGAGCGCAATCAGGATCCTCCCTGGAGCCCCCGCGTCCGCCGATTCCAGCTGGCGGCAGGGAGGAATGGCGCGACGTCCCTGTAGTGGTCGCGCGGCGGCCGCCAGCACCTTGTCGGTGACCACGATCCCAGCAGGCTTCCAGGGTCCTAGCAGGTGAGGGAGAACAAGGGGGTCGAGGAGAGCCCCGGGAGCTTGTTTTTCTCCCCATTTGGTGCCTCAGTCAGATGTGGCTGGCCTTATTAGCGGAGCTCTGGCAGGAGCGAGGAATTCAGGCGGCCATCTCAGCCGGCGTCCGGACACGCCCCCTGAATGAAGCCTTATAATAATATTTATTATGAAAGTGCCATTCATACCATGGTGCTGTACATATGATAAGGGGTGCACATACATGATACAGACAATTGCACTAAGCAGGAACAAGACGAGTTAAAAACTGGTAAAGAAGGAGGGAGGGCTTACAATGCTTATATGTCCCACAAGTGATCATAATGTATTACCTTCATTTTTTCCAGAGGCATGCACTTTATACAAATATATAAAACATATATGGTAAAGAAAATCACAAACTCAGCTCTGCTACATTGATCCACTCGAGTTTACTATAGCTGTATATATTATTGTATTGAATAGATGTGTGTATATCTCGGGGGCGGAGCCTGCGGCCGAGGAGAGCAGACGCTGATCAGCACAGCTCGTCAAAGTCATCTCTTCTCATCGTGATTTCAAGCGGATTTTCGGCACAAAGAGCCCCGAAAACCACCTACATCGCCTCCGCTTGTCATAAGGATCATAAAGACATCTTTATTTTAGAGTTTCATTAACTTTATTAATTGCGGCCTACAGCGCACCGGGAAGCCGTGGACTAAATTTCTGGACGCCGGGAGACGCTCGGTGGGAATCGGCCTTTCTGTGCAGATCTAATCAAAGGAAAGCCACCAAAAGGGATCCGGAGGACACTACATAAAGTAAGCACAGAGGACAGTTGCTTTATTTTAGCCTAAAACACCTATTTTCACTAATTCCTCCCGTTCCCGCCAAAAAGACCTAATCACCCGGCCCTAGCATTCCTATATATTCTACTGAGGCCGCGGCCATCTTGGAGATCAGCTTTGCTAGGAAATAGCGGCGTGCACCGTTACTCTCCACAATTCGATTACACGAGCTTGTATTGTCGATATAACTACGATACAGCCAAACTAAGGGCTTATTCACTGTAACATAACTCTCCCACAGCAACGGATGCCTAATCACTAAGCACGCAAACCGTGGTTACATCCAGCATAGAGGAGACACAATGGGGAAAAACAAACAACCACAGGAGGAAGGCAGCAGGTCATCTAAGACCCCTAAAAAGCCAGCAGAACCGGCCAAAATGATCAAAAATTTAAATAAAGTATTGCCTGAACAAACCTCCTGTTCTGAGAGCGAGGGTGAAGAGGAGCAGGGTCTTAACATGGCAGAACTTAAAGAATAGCCAGCCTCAAATCTCTGTTTAAAGAGTTTTCCTTATCTGTTAAGGAGGAACTGGCAGATTTAAAAGCAGATATTAAACAAATTGCGCAACGCATCGACTCCCTAGAAGAATCCAACAACCAGATTATCACACATGCAGAGTATCTAGAATCAACTATCTCTGCCCAACAGAAAGAACTCTATCATCTAAAATTGCATGTAGATGACCTCGAAAACCGTTCCAGGCGGAACAACCTGAGACTCAAAGGAGTACCTGAATCTGTCTCCGATAAAGAAATACCCACTTTCCTCACTCAAATATTTAATGAACTGTTGGGCCTACCTGAAGATAATGACGTGGGAATTCAAAGAGCTCATAGAGTATACCGACCCAGATCTGCAGAGACTGACAGACCTAGAGATATACTATGCTATCTCCTATGCTTTAAAACAAAAGAAGAAGTTCTGGCCAAATCCAGAATGGCCAAAAGAATAGAGCATGAGGGGTCGGAGATCACTATCTACCAAGACATCTCCAGGTACACACTCTCCTTGCGCAATCTTCTACAACCCTTCACCAAGGCCTTGAGAGACAGAAATATTAAATATCGGTGGTTATTCCCATTTGGATTATTGCTAACACACCACAACAAATGCTTCTCCATCAAATCACCTGAGGATCTACAGGAGGTCAAAAGCAAGCTGGACATTGCATGTCAGGACATTCCTGATTGGATGTTTGGGGATGACAAATCCACTCCTCCGCCTTCGCTTCCAGAAGGAGTCCATTGGCAACAAAAGACTCCTTCATCATCGAGAAGACAAAGGACCTTTTCTTCTTCACCTCCGCCAAGACCACAGAAATATGGCAAAAACCTCTAAAGAGGGCTAAACTCTCAGGATCTTGAATGGGTAGTTATACATAACATGGTTTCATGTACTTGCATTCTGCCTTCAAAATTCTCTTATCCCCCATTTGTGCCTCCAGCTCTAGTTTTCATTTACTCTACAAATTAGATGCTGGATGTACCACACATGATACATGTGTATCCTTCTACTATTATTGTCTATTTGTTAGATACATATTTACTTCTTTACTGATCTTCTCTAGGGATCCCCCGTCTCTCCTCTCCTAGTCTCATATAATGTTAGAGGTCTTAACGTTCCAAGAAAGAGATCACATTTAATACAATATTTGAGACATAACAAAATTGACGTAGCGTTTATACAAGAGACACACTTTAAAAAGAATTATACGCCTATATCTAAAGGAAAACACTATCCACTGTGGTATAATGCTACTACTCCTATTAAAAAACGAAAAGGAGCTTCGATTGTGTTCAACAAATCGGTGAATTTTAAATTTGTTGATTCTCTGATAGACAATGAGGGAAGATATGTGTTTGTGAAGGGGTACATAGATAATCAAATGTACACTTTTGCCAACCTATATACCCCAAATAGAGAACAAGTTAAATTTATTAAACATGTTATATCTAAGCTAGAGGATTTTATGGATGGAATCCTGATTTTTGGTGGAGACCTCAATGTTGCACTAGAACCTAAGCTTGATTCAACCCGAGGGGAAACATCTATTACACTTAAAGCTCTCAGAGCTATCAAGAGACATCTGCAGAATTTACAGTTAGTTGATATCTGGCGTTTCCTCCACCCCACTGAGAGAGATTTCTCATTTTACTCTAGCGCCAAAAACTCCTATTCTCGCATAGACCACTTGTTCACCCAACAGAAACATTTGGTTTTATTACTGGACGCGGACTATGGGAATAGGACATTCTCTGACCACGCACCCCTGACTGTCACATTGACACGCTCTGACTTTCAAAAGTTTAGAGGACAATGGATTCTCAATGATTCTCTTCTAGAGTTTGATCCAGACTTATTGCATCTAAAAAAGCAACTAAGCCTGTTCTTTGAGGAGAATGATTCAGATGATCTTAAACCCTCGCTTATCTGGGAAACTCACAAAGCGGTGGCCAGGGGTCTCCTTATACAAATTGGTGCTAGGAGGAAAAGAGAGTATACCCTAAAGATTTAGGACACTTTATCCAAGATTAGGAAGCTAGAAACTACACACAAACAATCCCTAAATTTAGATATTGAAAGACAACTAAGCACTCTTAGGACAGAACTGAAGAACCTGATTAATGTAAGACTGGATAAATTCCTGTTCATACATAAATTCAAGCATTACATGGAAGCAAACAAATGTGGCAGGAAACTAGCACGTTTAGTTCAAAAGCAAAGAGCTAAAAACACAATACTAAAAATTAGAGATGATACTAACAAATTACAATATAACACTAAAGACATCACAGAAGTCTTCAGGAAATATTATACCAATCTCTACAGCATTCCTTCATCTCCTCCTGATTCAGGTATGAAAGCCAAGTTAGCCAGGCAATACCTATAGCAAGCCAATTTACCCTCTTTATCAGACTCTCAGTCTAAGTATTTGCAGGAGCCCATAACAGCAGACGAAATTAAAAAAGTCATTGCTTCTCTACCGACGGGGAAAAGTCCGGGCCCAGATGGGTTTACCACCCATTATTACAAAAAACTGGCAGATACATTAATACCCCACATGGTAAAACTATTCAACGCTATTGGGAATAATGACTCTTTTAGACCCGAATCCCTCTCTGCTTCCATCGTAGTTATACCAAAGGAGGATAAGGATCCTTCTCATTGTGTTAACTACAGACCAATCTCACTATTAAACAACGATCTAAAAATATATGCGAAGATATTAGCCAATAGGCTCCAAGCCATCATAACACAGCTCATACACCCAGAACAGGTAGGGTTCACCCCCTCCAGAGAAGCCAAAGACAATGTGATAAAGGCGCTGAACATTATCCAATTAGGCAGATTGCGAAAGACACCTATAGTATTTCTCTCCACTGATGCCGAAAAGGCTTTTGATAGATTAGATTGGGAATTTTTGAAACTATCTCTCTGTCAATATGGTATCCCCGATAACTTCATTGATAAAATTATGACCCTGTATAGCATACCATCTGCTACAGTTAGAGTGAACGGGTATACATCCCCCCTTTTAGAATTAAAAATGGTACCAGGCAGGGTTGCCCCCTTTCTCCGCTCCTATTTATCCTCTCACTGGAACCTTTTCTGGCTAGCATTAGGAACAATGCTTCCATTAAAGGAGTTAAAACCAAAGTCAATGAGCATAAAATATCTACATTTGCAGATGACATCTTATTTTCAGTAACTGAACCCCACACATCAATCCCTCACATTATTAAGGAACTAGGAAAATTTAATAAGATATCCAACTTTAAAGTAAATTACAGTAAGTCGACCTTATACAATATCTCACTTCCTCAACAGGAATGGGTAGGCTTGATCTCCCAACTACCATTCAAACCATCTATCTCACACTTCAAATACTTGGGGATCAAAATTTCTAGAGATCTCAAAGAAGTTTATAAACTTAATTTCCCCCCTCTATTAGAGAATTGCAAAAAAGAATTGGAGAATTGGAATGAGTTAGTTATCTCGTGGATAGGGAGAATCAACGTTCTTAAAATGGTCATATTACCGAAATTTCTTCACCTCTTGCAGTGAATACCGATAGAACTACCTAGGGAATTCTCATTGGCATTCAAGAGAATGATGTTAAAATTTGTCTACAAAAATGGGACACACAGAATAGCTTACCACACACTAATAAAACTTAGACATTCAGGTGGGCTGAGTCTTCCTGATATTACTTTGTATAATAGAGCGACACACATGACCAGAATCTCTGATTGGTCAAAATCCCCTAGTGTTAAACTTTGGGTGGACCTGGAGGAGGACTTATTAGGGGCCACTCTTAACACACTCAATTGGAAGGTCAAATCTAATTCCTATCTATTTAGAAATATACAAAGCCCATTAACCAAACATACTGTTAGAATCTGGCAGAAAATCTGTAAACAGATGAACTGGCATACACCCCCAGCAAGGGAGCTACCTATCGCTGCACTGCTGTCAGGGAAATACAGATCCCTATTAAACAAGATCAATAAAGATGCCCATTTTAGGCACTTAAAATACAAAGAGATACTGGTAGATAAGGAAATCATGGGGAGGGAACTCCTCAATGCTCAATCAAACATAACCCAATTTACGGAAAAAGAATATGGACAACTCAGGTTGAGTCTAACTAAATTAGAAACATCCACTGAAAACTATACTCCAAATAGTGGGTTCTTAAAACTGCTTAATATTCATAAGACAACCAGGGGGTTGATATCACTTACCTATAAAGAACAGATAAACAATATACCAATACCCACTTTTATAGAGGGCTGGGCAACTGAACTGGGGAAAAACTTTAATGAAAAAGAAAAGGAGGAGATCCTTACACACTCCTTTCTATCTGGGACAGCAACTAATTTACAAGAATCCCAATACAAGTTGATTTCTAGGTGGTATATGACACCCCATGTGCTACATAAAATAAACCCTGCTATTCCTGACGTGTGTTGGAGATGTAACTGTGCCCCAGGAACTCTATCCCATTTATGGTACGACTGCCAGCGAATACAACCATATTGGAAAGAATTCGCTGACATTGTTGGTAGTATTTTACATTGCAAAGCCAATATTAGTAGAGAGATGATCCTCATACATCTAGCAGGTACAGGTGACAAAACACTCTTAAGAAATAAATTATTTATCTACATGTTGGTAGCAGCTAGATCTCTAATCCCTAGGAGATGGTTGGATCCTAATCCACCTTCATCTAGAGAATGGATCAGCTTAGTAAAGAATATCAGCCTATATGAACAGAGGAAATGGAACGTAATGAGAAAACCTAAAAACTATGAAAAAATTTGGAAAGCCTGGAATTATTTTGAGGTTTCGGATGAAGGACAGAAACTTCTGTCCACTTAACTGGACTCGTACACGCTATACACCACATAATCACTGAACTTCACAGGGTGCAAGTTTTACTTGTTCATTTTGTTTGTTTATTTTATTTAGTTCTATGTACACTCATGCCATCTCAAAAATCTGATGAATCCACAGATCTGATGATTCCGTATTAATAAAGTTTCTACTGTATGTAATCTTACAGATATGATTATACATGATAGCGCTCTAAGGGAAATGTTTGTTTCTTTATACTCGTGACATAAACTCTGACACGTTTACTCTGCTCCTATCTGTAAGACTTATGGAGATATTTACTGGAGACTAACGTAAGTCTCCTTTACTGTATTCAATTAATCATTATTCTGTTGGAAATAAAATAAAATAATTTGTACAAGATGTGTGTATATCTCTTACTATTATAAAAATGAGTCTCTGTCTGTCTGTCTGTCTGCTCTCTATGCGCGACCAAACTACTGGACCGATTTTCACCAAATTCAGCACACAGGTACATCAAGTGCCTGGGATGGTTTCAGACCCGGTCTCATCTCTCTAGGACATAACGTTCCCGAGATATTCCCAAAATATGACCTGCATTAGCCAATATTAGCCTGAGAGCATTGGTTTTAAACCCCAACTGCCATTCTCTGCACAGACACACACAGGGAGGGCATGTTTCCATAACAACACAGCCAGGTAATTAGCAGCCATCTGAGGATCTCAGGTAACAATCCAGTCATTTCTATTCAATGCTTTAAAGGGGCAGAGCACTGTGGATGATACTGTTAAAGGGGTATTCCGGTTACCATAAATATAACTTATGTTTTAGACTAATTTTAGACTATGACCGTTCAGTAGTAAATCTTCCACTGCTACCCATTGCGTGTCCTCATAAATTACCATGGCACCGACCTATGATTCACACCACTCTCAAAAAAAGGACTTACAACACCTGCTCCAGGTTTCACTAAGCCACATCCCGATTCTGTCAGGCCACGCCCCCCTCCGCAGCCAATTGGGATTAAAAAAAAGGGAGGTAAAAATAAACTTCTGTCAGCTGCAGGGGTGGGAGGGTGAGTTTCTCTCTGCAACAACACACAGAAACATTAGATGAAATAGACTAATATTAGACAACTACCGTTCAGTAGTAATAAAAGATGTTTTCTTCCACTAAAAGGACTTAAAAGCAACCCCCCCCAAAGTCCCGCTAAACCACGCCCCCGGTCAGGCCATGCCCTCTCCCACCTGCTCCAGGTTTCACTAAGCCACACCCCGATTCTGTCAGGCCACGCCCCCCTCTGCAGCCAATGGGGATTGAAAAAATGAAGGTAAAAATCAACTTCTGTCAGCTACAGGAATGGGTGGGAAGGAGACTTTCTCTCTGCAATGACACACACACAAACATTAAATGAAATAGATTAAATATACCCTTGCGAAGCAATGTTTTCTTCCACTGCTACCCATTGTGTTTCCTCAAATTACCATGGCATTGACCTATAATTCAGGCCACCCTGAAAAGAAGGACCTAAAAGCACCCCCCCCAAGGTCCCGGTAAACCACGCCCCCGACCCGGTCAGGTCATGCCCCCTCCCACTCCGCAGCCAATGGGGATTGAAAAAATGAAGGTAAAAATCAACTTCTGTCAGCTGCATTGACTTTCTCTCAGCGACACACAGAAACATTAAATGAAATATACCCAGGCGAAGCCGGGTCTTTCTGCTAATATATATATATATATATATATATATATATATATATATATATATAAAAACAAAAAAGGGCAGCACTCTCGAGAAAATATTGAAAAAGAAAAAACTTTAATTACCCCAGTGGGATGCGACGTTTCGGCTCACATTTAGAGCCTTTCTCAAGCAGTGGCAAAATGAATACACACAATATATTTATACATAAGGTGCAAGTGCAAAAACAATTAAACAATTACTAATCCATCAAAGAATATTGATAAAAAATGATCAATGTGTACATATTTCATAAAAATCAAACAGTGACATAATACAAGCAAATGACAAGCTCTTCAATAATGTTTAAAAAAGTGAATTCATATAGTCACAAATCCATGATTCATATTATTTTACATTAACCCCTTAGTGACCAGCCTGTTTTTGGCCTTAGTGACCAAGCGTTTTTTTTTCTTTTTTCATCGTTGCGTTCCAAGAGCTATAACTTTTTCATTTTTCCGTCTATATAGATGTATGAGGGCTTATTTTTTACGGGAGAAGTTGTAGTTTTTAATGGTGCCATTTTGGGGTACAGATAACTTTCTGATTAACTTTGATTAACTCTTTCTGGGAGGGAAATGGGAAAAATTGCAATACCACCACTGCGTTTTTACGTTATAAATTTTACGGCGATCATTTTTCGGTATAAATTACAACATATATTTATTCTCTGGATCAATACGATTACAATGATACCAAATACATATAGTTTTTTTTGCGTTTTACTACTTTTTTGCAATAAAATCCTTTTTTTAAAAGAAAAAAAAAGTTTTTGCATTGCTGATTCCCAAGAACAAATTTTTTTTTTATTTTTCTTTCTATGGAGTTGTGTCAGGGCTTAATTTTTGCGGGACAACTTGTACTTTTCATTGGTATCCTTTTTTAGTAAATGACGCTTTTTGATCGCTTGTTATAACGTTTTTTTGGTGGCAACTAAGAATAAATTAGCAATTGTCTTTTTTTTTTTTAATTTTTTTTTAATTGTGTTTACCGTAGGGGCTAATTTTTGTGATATTTATGTAGTACGGGTCGTTACGGACGTGGCAATACCAAACATATGGGGGAGATTTTTTTTTGCAATTTTTTTCATTGAAAAGCTTATTTTCAATGGAAAAAAAAGAGTAATTTTTTTTTTTATGGGATTTTTTTAATAGAAAAAATGTGTTTTTTTTTTAAACTTTTTTTTACCACTTAATAGTCCCACAGAGGGACTATAACAAACAATACTTTGATTGCCTTTAAAATGTAATGCATTATTCCTATAGTGCATTGCATTTTAATGGCAATGTTATTCATACTTTGACCAGCAGGCTGCGCCAGAGAGGCGCAGCCTGCTGGTAATGTACTCAAGGCTGGTCTGGGGCCTAGATCAGACCCCTGCCAGCCTTCCCACACATCGGCACCCTGCGATCGCTTTTGCAGGGTGCCGATGGGAGACAGAGGGAGACCGCTCCCTCTGTCAGCACTTTACATGCGGCGGGCGCCATTGCCCACGGCATGTAAAGTGTTAAACAGCCCGGAACGGCACTCCTGCCGGTCCGGGCTGTTAGAGCAGGGCCGCGGCTTTCATGTGAGAGCCGGGCCCGTGCTCCCCGCTGCACGGGAGACCCGTGCAGCGCTTAGACTGGGCCGCAGTGAAAAAGCGGCGGCCCAGCCTAAGGCCCCTTAGTGACCGCCGTAAAAAGGCGTATGGGTGGTCACTAAGGGGTTAATTAATTATTAGTGAACCAGGTGTCCATAAAACATCCGTAATCCTAATGACAAAAACTGGCCTGATCCATGTGGCTATTCAAGACGTTAGGGCGGCGCTGTCCTGGAACATGTCGGCATCCGTGTCCCCAAGTACTACTGCGCATGTCAGAAAACATCCAAGGTACATATTCAACGCTATAAACCCAGCGCATGTGCAACATGTAATACCACAGTCCGATCTCCATACCAGGTACTGGCAAGTGCCCTAAACTTCCAGAGCATGCGTGGTAAACAAGGATGTCCTGCGGCAGCCATATTAGTAAAGGACAGTGTGCAGATTTATGCCAGTCTGACCAGCAGGGTTCTCCTGTCTTCTCCCAATAGGCCGGAGGAGATTGGACAAAATAGTGGGGGTTATAGGAGGTAAACCTCAATCGAGGAATAACCAACCCAACACCGTGCCCCTATAGCCGCAGCTCATCTCACTGAACAGTGAAACAAACAAAACGGCATCGGGCAGCACCCACCATAACAGTCCCCTCCATCCCAAAAACTGGGTAATACACTGCTCAGGACTCCATATTGTAAAAATAAATAAAGAAAATATGATAAAAACCACAGGGAAGCTTCCTCGGTATCTATGGATGTGGTTCATATCGATCAATACTCCACGGGGAACATGGACAGACGTGCAGCCACCAAGCCACATGGAACCTGTTAAAAAAATTATTTTAAAAAACATTAAATACAAAATATCAACAAAAATATTTTATATATATATATGTAAACCACTTAATACACAGAAAAATGTACATAATATACAGGGAATGAGGGGGCAACCGGTCTATATTATGGCACCCAATTTGTAATCCACATCAAGACCCAGGGGATGCAGTGTGGACAATCTATGTATCCATTGTAATTCTTTGCTCAATAACAATTTTGTGCGATCGCCCCCTCGTCGCAATGGGGGAACGTGATCGATAATCATGAACCTTAACTGGTGTTCCAGATGTCTTGAATAGCCACATGGATCAGGCCAGTTTTTGTCATTAGGATTACGGATATATTATGGACACCTGGTTCACTAATTCCCGCCCAGCGCCGTACATGTACGGCGCAGCGGGACGTGACTTACCCCGAAATCGCCGGGGGACCGGGGTATCATGGCTGCACTGCTCGGCAGGCAGCCATGTTAGCTAAGGGCAGGGGGTGGTATTTCCGTCCCCCTGCAGCTCCGGTGGCTGCGATTGGCCGGATTCCATAGGCCGGCCCATCGCAGCTCCCGGAAGCCACCGGAGCTGCAGAGGAAGCAGGGGCCGGTCATTTGAAGGTGACAGGTGCTGAACAAGCCAGCACCTATCCTCCCAGAGGTCAGGCAGGGGACTCCACTGTTTTGGGTCCCCTGCCAGCGCTGCCATTGGCTGGAGCAACGCTCCAGCCAATGGCAGCACTACAGCTGCACAGGAAGAGGCTGAACCTTCCTGCATGCAGCCATTCTAGCTGGAGACTGCATGCTGGAAGGTTCTGTCCTTTTCTGTGTGCTGTTGGCTTGCTGGGACTTGTGGTTCACCACTACTTCTTTCTGATTTTTGGCTGCTGAAGAAAAGAAGAAAAGAAGAAGAAAAGAAAAAGAACAGAAGAAGAAAAGAAGAAGTTACAGATCCCTAACCCACCCTCCCGTCCCTGTCCCCTCCCGTCCCCCCTCCCTTCCGTCCTTTTTTTACGGACGCCACTTGGTCCGCGTGGTTTTTGTCTTTTTTTTTTACTTTTTAACAATTTTCCAGCTCTGCACCGCTTTTTCTGCGTGCGAGCTGTGACCGCCCAGTGCTTTTCAGTGCATACCTGCCTGATCAGCACCTGGGGATCATTTTTTGTCAAAAAAGAAGAAAGTACAGTTAGGGTTTTATATAAGTATATATAGAGCTCCATAGCGCTATATATATAGATATAAGTTAAAATTTTTAGCCAGTGTTCAGCTTTTTATACTACAGTGAACTTTTTAACTACAGTATTTGCACGCACACACGTTTTGTGTGCGTGCGTGCTGCGTTAGCACATTTTTTGAAACTAGGTAGTGTCAGTCAGAGATATATCATATATATATATAAAAAAAACATATATATATATATATATACACATTGCAGTTAGTGTCAGTTTAGGTTTTTGCACGAACGCACTGTATCTGCGTACGTGCTGTTTGCAGAGGACTGTAGTGAATTTTTTCACAACAGTTTCTGCACTCACACACCATCTGTGTGCGTGTGTGCGTGCTGTAAAAGCAGCATCTGCATATTTTTGGGTTTTTTTTTTTTTTTTCCTTTTTTTTACTTGTGTGAAAAAAAAAACCACAGTTAGTGGTAGTTAGATAAATTTCATTTAGTGTCAGTTTAGGTTTTTGCACGAACGCACTGTATCTGCGTACGTGCTGTTTGCAGAGGACTGTAGTGAATTTTTTTCACTACAGTTTCTGCACTCACCACACACCTGTGTGTGTGCGTGAGTGCGTGCTGTAAAAGCATCTGCTTTTTTTTTTTTTTTTTTACATATCTGTAAAAAAAAAAAACTGCAGTTAGTGGTAGTTAGATTTTAGTTAGTGTCAGCTTTGGAATTTGTACGAACGCATCATCTGCGTACGTGCATTTTGCAAGCACTGAGCACCGATCAGTAGTCCATTACTGATCGTGTCTGCTCTTTTTTTTTTCTTTTGTGCGGTATATACTTTTTCTGCAGCAAAGCCTTTTTTTTTTTTTTTAACTTAAGACTTTTATTACTGAAAAGACCTTTTTTTTTAATTCCCCCTCCCCCCTTTTTTTTAAATTCAAAGTCAATACAGTAAAAAACACCTTCACGTGTAAAACCACTACATAAACACCCCTCACACTAAATAAAGTTCTACACGTTTCACCCATCACACCCCAATAAAATAAAAATGTCCGAATTATCCCAACGGGTGTACTCGGCAGAAGAGGCATACGCCATCCTTGCCTCTGATACCGAGTCGGCCACTGAAGGAGAAGAGGACGCCACTTTCCTCTACTCCTCCACCCCCTCATCATCATCCACTGATGAGGGACCCTCTAGGAGGCGCCCCAGAACGACTGCTGAGGCAGCCCCCCAGAGTGACCCCACATGGACCCCACCCCCTGAGAATTATCAGCCCCAAATTCCAGAGTTTGTGGGAAACTCTGGAATTCAAATTGACTGCACGGGCTTCACAGACATTGATTTTTTCAAAATCTTTTTCAGTGACGATTTAGTAAATCTTATCGTGGCCCAAACTAATTTATACGCCCAGCAGTTCATTACCCAGAACCCCACGTCACCATACGCAAGACCCCTTGGTTGGACCCCAGTAACAGCAGCATAAATGAAAATTTTCTGGGGGCTGGTGCTGCACATGGGGCTTGTTAAAAAAACAGAAATGAGACAGTATTGGAGTGTGGATGTCTTGTACCACACTCCAGTATTCCGTAGCGCCATGATCCGGAATCGATTTGATTCTATTCTGAAATTTTTGCATTATAATGATAATGCACAGTGTCCTCCCCAAAATGACCCAACATTTGATCGGCTTTTCAAAATTAGACCCATCCTTGACCACTTCAGCGCCAAGTTTTCTGAAGTAGAGGATGAGGGACTTGGGGACAAGCCTCTCTATGTTTCCTTTTGATGGGCGCAAAGAACATCCAGATCCTCCAATTTTGTGGATATTAAACAAATTTATTATAACTAACATACATGGTAGAAAATAACAAAAAAAAACAAAAAAAGGATTACATGTAAGGGACAACGCGTTTCGGAGATCACAGGTCTCCTTCTTCAGGTCAAAAAGTATACACAATAGCACACTATGTAGCTATTTATAGGGGTGGCAGATAAAAAACCGCCAGGAAGTAGTGGGAGGAGAAGGAGTGGGGGGTGGGGAACCCCCTTGTCACCCCAATGTAAGCGCTTCAATAGAACATAGTTACAACATAGCTGATGTGATCTGTACATTAAAGGACATTGTGTCTTAATATGTATTATTAGAATACTTAAAAATGCCCCATAACAGTTTTAAAAGTAGGGACAGAGGCTCCGGGTCACATGACATCCTTGTGTCATGTGACCCGGCATATGCGGAAGTGACTCCAATGGTGTTGGGCAGGGCGGCCGGGAGGCGCGTCCTGCACAGTCTAACGGATGCTTCCAGGAGGCGGAGCTAGTGCTCGGACACGTAATGTGTCTCCGGAGCACCATATCGCGCCTCAGTAGACCGAACTGTGCATGGATGGGTGGTCACGTGATCGGGAATTGCCGATCACGTGACCCGTAGTCTAGGAGACGCGTCCCTCCGGTGATGTATCATCAAGGGCAACGCGTCTAGTCGGCTGCAAATACTTGAGAAAAGGGTAGAATGCTGACATCTTTCTATTATTTAGTCATTATAAACTAAAATACTTTCTGGAAAAGAGTACTGCCAGCTGCATGGCTTGTAACCAAGGGGACGCGTCCCACTGTATAACAACGGGGCAGCGCGTAGCCAGCTCATAGTTTCGGTCACTAAGAAATATAAGAAAGATATGCTCACAATAACATATACATTTAGATAAAAATAAATGATAAAAAAAATGATAAAAAAATAATAAAAATAATAAAAATAAAATAAAATTATTTCATAATAGGGATAGCAATAATGTATCATGTAAAATACTTAAAAAAGAAATAGCTATATTTCATATAATTAATATAATTAATAATAACTAAGGTACATGCCCTGAACTATATGGGTAGGATATAATTATGTTTTAAAAAGGATAAAGGGGCTATATATATGTATATGTGGATAACAAATATATAGAGCGGGCCATGATAGTAACAGATTAGAAGTATCAGACATAAATATGTTCCCTACTGTAGATCTATATATACATATTGGCCATGGTAAAATGTATTGACATATAATTCACTACAAATTGATCTCAAACGCCTCATTTAACCCATAGGGATTCAGTGTATTTAGCTTGAAGATCCAATACATCTCCCGGCGTCTTATACAGCTTATGTTACTTTGTTCCTCCACTGGTATTTGTTCTAGAGGAGTTACCTTAAAATCTACAAATAGACCTTCATGCATTTCGGCAGCATGCCTCGAAACGCTATGTTTGTAGAACCGTTTCTTAACGTTTGATCTGTGCTTATTAATACGTTTTCGTAGCGTTTGAATGGTACGTCCTATATAGACCAGATGACATGGGCATTCTAGGGCGTATATCACAAACGAAGATCCGCAGTCAAGGTTGTCTTTTATAGGAATGATAAGATTATCACGGGGGTTAATAAAAGTATTGGTGATGTTTATGGATTTACAGCAAAGGCATTGCCGGAGACCACATTTTTTGCTTCCCAGGTTTTTTCTTCTAATCCATTTTTATTGGGAATATCCTTATTTATGGTTTTTAACTTGCTTGGTGCCAAAGTATTTTTAAGAGTACGTGCTCTTCTGAAGGTGAGGCACGGTTTTTTCGGAAGACTGGGACCAAGTACTGGATCTTTTTGCAGTATATACCAGTATTTTTCAAGTATTGCTTGTATAGTTTTATAATCTTGAGTATAAGTGGTAATAAAGTTCCACTCGAACCTGCCAAAAGTAGATATATCTTTTTTGCTATTGTTTGGTTTCGGTACTAAGCAATCAATTTGTTTGAAATGGGTAGCTTTTTGGAGTGCTCCCTGGATCAGATTCACTGGATAGCCTTTTTCTTTAAATCTAGTGCTAATAATGGCGCTTTGCTCTACAAAATCCCTTTCTCTGGTGCAATTCTTCCGCAACCTTTTAAATTGGCTAAACTCCAAACGTTCCCTGTACATCATAAAGGGAACTTTGTTGAAACTTTCTACACATTGGTCTCTGAGGAGTTACGTCAAATCAATGCAATAAAGAAAAAGATAATCCCTGATAATCATAAACGAGGTATTAAGAATAAAAATAGGAATAGGAGTATCGAGAAAAATAAGAGTAATCTTACTCTAGCAGAAATGAAAGCATTAAAGGAATTACAAAAAAATGAAGATATAGTAATCAGGAATGCGGACAAAGGAGGAGGGGTAGTTATACAGAACCGAATAGACTACCTCAATGAAGCCTTAAGAATACTTTCTGATCAGGAATACTATTTATCACTAACTGAAGATCCTTCCAAGGCCCACAGAGAGGAATTTGAAACGCTCATCAAGATGGGCGATACTTTTCTGAATAAAAAGGAAAAGGAATATCTCTTAGTAGATACTTACAGTTTGGCCCTATTTTATCATTTACCGAAAATACACAAATCCACCTGGAAGACCCATCATCTCTGGTGTCAACGCTCTCACCAGAAACTTGTCCCATTATATAGATATTTTTTTACAGAAACACGTTTTATCTTTAGATTCCTATTTAAAAGATTCCACAACATTGATAATTGAACTACAATCTATTAAATGGGACCCAGGTCTCTATTGGCTGACTCTAGATGTTTCGGCACTATACTCGAACATTGAACATACATTAGGAATCACATGTGTTTCAGAATATCTAGAGAAGGATGAGAGTTTGCCCAAGGCACAAAGAGAATTTATCATCAAGGGGATCGAATTCATTCTCACCCACAATGTATTCACATTTAATGAAAAAATCTTCAAACAGGTTAAAGGGACCGCAATGGGGACGAAATTTGCGCCAAGTTTCGCAAACCTCTTTATGGGGTCCTTTGAGAAACAATACGTATACGAATCCCAATTTTGGAAGGAAAATATCCTGTTCTTCAAAAGGTACATTGATGACCTTATTTTCATCTGGCAAGGTAATGAGAGTTCAATTAATTCCTTTATTGACCATCTAAACAATAACACTTGGGGCCTGACCTTTACTGGAACATATGACAATAAAAAAATTGAGTTCCTTGATTTAGAAATTAATATTGAAGCTGACAATATTTACACTAAGACATTTTTTAAAAAGGTGGACAGTAACAGTTATCTTGACTTTAGGAGTGCCCACTATAAGAAATGGAAGGAAAATATTCCGTTTAGCCAATTTAAAAGGTTGCGGAAGAATTGCACCAGAGAAAGGGATTTTGTAGAGCAAAGCGCCATTATTAGCACTAGATTTAAAGAAAAAGGCTATCCAGTGAATCTGATCCAGGGAGCACTCCAAAAAGCTACCCATTTCAAACAAATTGATTGCTTAGTACCGAAACCAAACAATAGCAAAAAAGATATATCTACTTTTGGCAGGTTCGAGTGGAACTTTATTACCACTTATACTCAAGATTATAAAACTATACAAGCAATACTTGAAAAATACTGGTATATACTGCAAAAAGATCCAGTACTTGGTCCCAGTCTTCCGAAAAAACCGTGCCTCACCTTCAGAAGAGCACGTACTCTTAAAAATACTTTGGCACCAAGCAAGTTAAAAACCATAAATAAGGATATTCCCAATAAAAATGGATTAGAAGAAAAAAACCTGGGAAGCAAAAAATGTGGTCTCCGACAATGCCTTTGCTGTAAATCCATAAACATCACCAATACTTTTATTAACCCCCGTGATAATCTTATCATTCCTATAAAAGACAACCTTGACTGCGGATCTTCGTTTGTGATATACGCCCTAGAATGCCCATGTCATCTGGTCTATATAGGACGTACCATTCAAACGCTACGAAAACGTATTAATAAGCACAGATCAAACGTTAAGAAACGGTTCTACAAACATAGCGTTTCGAGGCATGCTGCCGAAATGCATGAAGGTCTATTTGTAGATTTTAAGGTAACTCCTCTAGAACAAATACCAGTGGAGGAACAAAGTAACATAAGCTGTATAAGACGCCGGGAGATGTATTGGATCTTCAAGCTAAATACACTGAATCCCTATGGGTTAAATGAGGCGTTTGAGATCAATTTGTAGTGAATTATATGTCAATACATTTTACCATGGCCAATATGTATATATAGATCTACAGTAGGGAACATATTTATGTCTGATACTTCTAATCTGTTACTATCATTGCCCGCTCTATATATTTGTTATCCACATATACATATATATAGCCCCTTTATCCTTTTTAAAACATAATTATATCCTACCCATATAGTTCAGGGCATGTACCTTAGTTATTATTAATTATATTAATTATATGAAATATAGCTATTTCTTTTTTAAGTATTTTACATGATACATTATTGCTATCCCTATTATGAAATAATTTTATTTTATTTTTATTATTTTTATTATTTTTTTATCATTTTTTTAATCATTTATTTTTATCAAAATGTATATGTTATTGTGAGCATATCTTTCTTATATTTCTTAGTGACCGAAACTATGAGCTGGCTACGCGCTGCCCCGTTGTTATACAGTGGGACGCGTCCCCTTGGTTACGAGCCATGCAGCTGGCAGTACTCTTTTCCAGAAAGTATTTTAGTTTATAATGACTAAATAATAGAAAGATGTCAGCATTCTACCCTTTTCTCAAGTATTTGCAGCCGACTAGACGCGTTGCCCTTGATGATACATCACCGGAGGGACGCGTCTCCTAGACTACGGGTCACGTGATCGGCAATTCCCGATCACGTGACCACCCATCCATGCACAGTTCGGTCTACTGAGGCGCGATATGGTGCTCCGGAGACACATTACGTGTCCGAGCACTAGCTCCGCCTCCTGGAAGCATCCGTTAGACTGTGCAGGACGCGCCTCCCGGCCGCCCTGCCCAACACCATTGGAGTCACTTCCGCATATGCCGGGTCACATGACACAAGGATGTCATGTGACCCGGAGCCTCTGTCCCTACTTTTAAAACTGTTATGGGGCATTTTTAAGTATTCTAATAATACATATTAAGACACAATGTCCTTTAATGTACAGATCACATCAGCTATGTTGTAACTATGTTCTATTGAAGCGCTTACATTGGGGTGACAAGGGGGTTCCCCACCCCCCACTCCTTCTCCTCCCACTACTTCCTGGCGGTTTTTTATCTGCCACCCCTATAAATAGCTACATAGTGTGCTATTGTGTATACTTTTTGACCTGAAGAAGGAGACCTGTGATCTCCGAAACGCGTTGTCCCTTACATGTAATCCTTTTTTTGTTTTTTTTGTTATTTTCTACCATGTATGTTAGTTATAATAAATTTGTTTAATATCCACAAAATTGGAGGATCTGGATGATCTTTGCGCCCATCAAAAGGAAACATAGAGAGGCTTGTCCCCAAGTCCCTCATCCTCTTCTTTATTCGAATACCCTGGAGTACGTGGCAACTACTCCAACGGACAGCTTTTCCTGTGGCAGCACGTCCTATCCCGGTGAACTCCGCTAAAAGTTGATTCGTTTTGATTAGAGTTGCACCTACCTTTGTGCAACTTGAACAGGTGAGCACCTATGTCTATACGTACCTAGTTTGTAATAAACTGTACTGTCCTATTTTTGCGCTCTCCGCCATTCTATCAGATTTGTCTGAACACGCCCTTCTCTACAAGTTTTCTGAAGTGTACACCCCAGAAGAAAACATCTCTATAGATGAGTCCCTGTTGCATTTCAAGGGGAGGGTAAAATTCCGCCAGTACCTGCCCAACAAGCAGGCAAGGTATGGCATAAAAATATACAAGCTCTCCGAGAGTAGGTCTGGGTACACCTATAGGTTCCGGGTTTATGAAGGCAAAGATTCACGGATAGAACCCCCAGAATGCCCCCCTGGCCTATCAGTTAGTGGAAAACTAGTGTGGGACTTGCTGCACCCACTGCTGGATAAGGGTTACCACCTCTATGTGGATAACTATTGAGCTTACCCCTCTTCATGTCCCTAAGTGCCAGGCGTACTGTGGCTTGCGGCACAGTACGCAAAAATCATAGAGGCCTCCCTAGATCCCTGGTAGGGCAACCACTGAGGAAGGGTGAAAGTAGGGCTCTCCTCCATGAAAACATGATGGTGGTTAAGTACAAGGACAAGAGGGACGTCCTTGTACTGACCAGCATTCACCCCAACACCAGCTCCCCTGCCGCAGTACGTGGTACCAGTACCACTGTTCTCAAACCGGACTGCATCGTGGCCTACAACAAGCACATGGGAGGAGTTGATCTTTCAGATCAAGTTTTGAAGCCCTACAATGCCACACGAAAAACCAAAGTGTGGTACAAAAAACTAGCCGTACACCTTGTACAGACGGCAATGTACAATGCCTTCACTTTCAAGAAGTAGTGATCAAGGCCCTAATTTTTCCCAACCAAGCAGAAGAGGCCCCCAGTACTTCTGCAAGTTACGGTGCCCGAGTTGTACCAGGACAACATTTCCCTGGTGAAGTTCCCCAGACAGCGAGGAAGGGAAGGACCCAAAAGCGATGCAGGGTGTGTTCCAAAAGGGGGATTAGGAAGGACACTATATACCACTGTGAAACCTGCCCTGAAAAAACTGGCATGTGCATCAAGGATTGCTTCAGAATCTACCACCAATCCATGGATTAGTTTCATCCCTGATGTACCCTGAAATTTTTTCACTTTATACCTCACATTTAGTCTCTGTATCTTACATATCCACTTTTCACCATCACTACATATTCATTTCTGTGAGACCCCAGTTTGTGAAAAAGTACCCTTTCTACCACTTAAAATGTCCGTATGGGGGTGCTCTTTCCAAAATGGGGTCACTTCTTGAGGTTTTTAGTTGTTGGGGACCTCAGGAAATTTTTAAAAGCAACATGGCAATTAAAAAACCATGTCTGTTAAATCTGGCCTGCAAAAAACACATTTTACAGTGGGCTACAAGCACAAATGGGGTGTTGTTTTAATTGGGAAAAATGGGGAACATGCATTGGGTGCATTTTCTCCTTTATCCCCTTGTGAATCTGAAAAATTGGGGTCTGCTAGTAATTTTTCATTTTCACAAATGTGTGCTTTGAAATGTTGTTACTTGCATTTCTGCCTTCTGTGAGACCCCAGTTTGTAAAAAAGTACCCTTTCTACCACTTAAAATGTTCGTACAGGGGTGCTCTTTCCAAAATGGAGTCACTTTTGGGGGGTTTCTACTGTAGGGCCAGCTCAGGGGGTCTTCATGTGCGACATAGCTCCCAATTATTATTCCAGCTAATTTCGCTCTCCAAAAGCCATATGGTGCTCCTTCCACTGTGAAGCCTTCTGTGAGCCAGTACATTGGGCTACGAGCACATATGGGGTGTTGCCGTATTCGGGGGGAAATGGTGATCAAAATGTGGGTGCATTTTGGCCCGTTACCCTTTGTGAAAGTGAAAAATGTGGGTGTATAGCAACTTTTTTGTCAAAAAATTGCAATTTTTCATTTTCACTTCCGCGTGAATCCTAATTCTAGGAAAAACCATTGAGCTCAAAGTGCTCACCACACACCTTGAAAGATTCCTTAAGGGGTGCTCTTTCCAAAATGGGGTCACTTTTGGGGGGATTCTACTGTAGGGCCAGCTCAGGGGGTCTTCATGTGCGACATAGCTCCCAATTATTATTCCAGCTAATTTCGCTCTCCAAAAGCCATATGGTGCTCCTTCCACTGTGAAGCCTGCTGTGCGCCAGTACATTGGGCTACGAGCACATATGGGGTGTTTCTGTAAACTCCAGAAATGGGGTAATAGATTTTGTGGTTTTTTTCGTTGTTAACCCTTGATGTGTTTCATGGAAATTGGATTAAAACTTAAAATCTGCTAAAAAAAATGGAATTTTGAAATTTCATTCCAATTTTCCGTCAATTCTCATGGAACACATAAAGGGTTAACAAAGTTAGTAAAATCAGTTTTGAATAGCTTGAGGGGTGTAGTTTCTAAAATGGGGTGATTTATGGGGAGTTTCCACTATATAAGCCCCACAAAGTAACCTTATATCTGAACTGGTCATTAAAAAAATGGGTTTTGGAAATCTTCTTAAAATTTTAAGATTTGATTCAAATCTTAGAAGCCTTATAACGTCCTTAAAAAGTAAAATGACATTTACAAAATTATGCCAACATAAAGTAGACATATGGGGAATGTAAAATAATAACTATTTTGGAGATATTACTGTGTATTTTGAAAGTAGAGAAATTGAAATTTGGAAATTTGCAAATTTTTCCAAATTTTTGGTAAATTTGGGATTTTTCATAAATAAGGGTGAAATATATTGACTCAAATTTATGACTGTCATGAAGTACAATGTGTCACAAGAAAACAATCTCAGAATGGCCTGGATAAGTAAAAGCGTTCCAAAGTTATTACCACATAAAGTGACATGTCAGATTTGCAAAAAATCACCTGGGCAGAAAGGTGAAAACAGGCCTGGGGTTGAAGGGGTTAATTAATGTAAAATAATATGAATCATGGATTTGTGACTATATGAATTCACTTTTTTAAACATTATTGAAGAGCTTGTCACTTGCTTGTATTATGTCACTGTTTGATTTTTATGAAATATGTACACATTGATCATTTTTTATCAATATTCTTTGATGGATTAGTAAATGTTTAATTGTTTTTGCACTTGCACTTTATGTATAAATATCTTGTGTGTATTCATTTTGCCACTGCTTGAGAAAGGCTCTAAATGTGAGCCGAAACGTCGCATCCCACTGGGGTAATTAAAGTTTTTTCTTTTTCAATATTTTCTCGAGAGTGCTGCCCTTTTTTGTTTTTATATTTTAGTCTCTGTCGGACTTAAGGCTTTGCACCTCTACCTTATATTTTTAAGTGCTGCCGCGGTTTTTTGTATATATATATATATATATATATATATATATATATATATAGTTCAGTGCTCTCAATAAGAGAAAGAAAATTAGAGTATTGCAGGTTTGATACCTTTTAATGGCTACCAAAAATAGAATTAATGATGTTATATTTGTTAGCCATTAAAAGGTATCAAACCTGCAATACTCTTATTTTGGTTCTCTTAGTGAGAGAACTAAACTACTTTTCTATTGGCTAACACAGTACCAGACTTTTTCCTTTTTCTTTTAAATATATATATATATATATATATATATATATATATATATATAAAGAAAAATAGGCAGCACACTCACTTTAAAAATAAAGTTAAAAAAAAAATCCTTTTATTTACCCATAGTGTGGGACCGCGACGTTTCGGCTCTGAGGCCTCTTTCACACGAACGTTGTTTTTGCGGGATCCGATCCGCATTTTTCACATGAAAAATGCGGGCCCATTCATTTCTATGGGCCCGCAAAAATGTGGACAGCACACCGTGTTGCTCCGTTCCGTAGCCCGCAAAAAAAAAAAATAGAGCATGTCCTATTCTTGTCCGTAGTACTGTTCTATTAGTGGCCAGCTGTTCTGTTCTGCAAAATACGGAATGCACACGGATGCCATCCGTTGTTTTTGCGGATCCGCAATTTTCAGACCGCAAAACACAACGTTCGTGTGAAAGAGGCCTAAACTGGAGCCTTTCTCAAGCCTTTTTGCTTGAGAAAGGCTCCAGTTTAGAGCCGAAACGTCTTGGTCCCACACTATGGGTAAATAAAAGGATTTCTTTACTTTATTTTTGAACAGTGTGCTGCCTATTTTTTCTTTTTATTAACTGGTCATTGTCAGTCCCAGGGCTTGCACCACTTTAGTAATAATCTTCTTGTGCTGCCATTTTTTCTATTACTATATATGTGTATATATATATATAAATATATATATATATATATATATATATATTTACACTGTGTATTAAAACAATGATGTAATCCTCAGTTTTATCAATAATGTCTTGCAATATTGATTTGTGGAAATAAATTCTTTTCTGTTGTAATACGGTACTGCTAGTTCCATGGTACTGTGATATGCACTGGTATTTTAGCTATAAATGTACGGTGCTACCATCTTGTACAGTATTTGCTTGGACAGTAGAACATTTATGACACAAAAAAAAAATGAAACACTGTTTAGAGCAGTGAATCTCAATTCTAGTTCAGATGTACCCTTTAAAGTCTATGGAAACCTTTGTGCATGAAAAATGAACAAACAAATAGAATTGCACTTATTTGTTTTTTGTATTCAGCACTTTTTATGCCCGCAGCAATGCTGGTACTTGGTTTTCAGGCGCTTCTCTCTTCTCAGTTTGGGCTCTGTGTGTGTTCCCTTATCACTCATCAGGGGCGGACTGGGAATTTAAAGTGGCCCTGGAAAAAATACTGAAAATGGCCCATTGTGTAGTTGGGTCCAAATTGATGGAAGGCAGGACCTACACAATTGGCCAGGGCCAGCCATACATATTGTGGCACATTATACCACCCTAAAAGAGCCAAATACCACAGTCCAACATAAAATACATCCCCAAAAACTTCCAGTGGACGGCCGAGAGGAGGGCTCAGGTGGCCCACTGGGAAATTTCCCTGTAAGGTCTATCGCCAATCCGCCCTGGCACCTGTCACATGCTCTCTTAACTGACTTTTTTTTTCACATGCACGAGCAAAGCTCTGCTCCCTCCTCCCTTCTCTGTGTGTTTACAAAACTTCATCTACACAGTGTTACACAGAACAACCTCTGTTAAAAACGTGCCCGTCTGGGCTCCAGCCAAATCCTCAGCTTTGGCCTTAGTTATAGGACTCAATGCTCTGCTTTCTACTCGCAGCACCCATGCACTGGGGGAGTCAAGCAGTGGGCGGAATTATAGCCCATCTGTCCTATCACCTCTTAGGTTTTGTGTCTAACCTATGGAGAGTCAGGTCACCGGACCAATCAGGTTCTGGTCCAGGGACCTGGCTCTCTATTTAAATCACCTATTGTCAGGGAACCATTGCCAGTGATAGTCTTTAGGCTCACTAGCATTGTTCTTGGTTCCTGTTCTTGATTGCTTGATATCTCATGCTCTGACCTCGGCTTGTTTCCTGACATTCCTTTGTCTCACATTTTGGTACTGCTAAGTCCGTCTGGTTCTGACCCATTTCATACAACTATGTTTTTTTGTTTGTCCATATTGTCTGTTGTTGTTTGTCCTGCACTTGTATTAGTGTAGGGACTGTTGTCCAGTTGTGGTTCTGCCATTTAGGGCTTATACAGCAAGTAGGTAGGGATAACAGACTGGGTTCTAGTTCAGGGACTCACTGTCCTCATCTGTCCCTATCTACAGTTATTAGACTCCCTGAACAGCTACTCAACATCTGCCTTCATACTGACTTTGCTGGAAACTGCATGCAAATTGATAGCAGACTATATGTGAATTATATAATTGTCCATAATGTCCCTGCAGTGCCACTAGTTAATATAATGCCCCCATATAGTCCACCCACTATATATATTATGGCCCCTTGTAGGGCACTCATTAGATATCATACCCCTATGTAGTACTCTCTAATGCCCCCATGTAGTGCTCTCCATAGATATAATGCCCCTATATAGTGCCATCTATAGATATTATGGCCTCATATAGTGCCCTCCTTAGATGTTGATGAGGCACTATTTCATGCAAACACAGGCCTTCATCATAGAATAGAAACTCAGCAATACTAGTTAGATAGATGAATACGTTTTGTATTTATGCTAATACATCTATAATGGACTATAGGGGGCATTAAGGAGATGTGATTACATTGTGGAGCACTATTACTGTAGGGAGCTATGAGTGCTCCATTACTTGTAAAGGGCACCATTAGTGTGTAGGGGCAGTGTAATGGTGTGGGACACAGATGGAGACACTACTGCTATGGGGGCCTCTAAAGAACTGTTGTTACTGTTTTGTGCACTAAGGAGCGCTGCAAACTGTGTGATTTGAGGCGGTAAAGCAATGATTGTCTTGCGTTCTAAAAGTTGTTTTAAGATGTAAAATGCAGTAAAAATCTGCTGCATCTTTTGCAGTGGACATGAAGGAAAATCCACTACAAGACTGGCATATGTTATATGTGTTAAAGGCAATGTACGAAATCAGGCATGGTATAAAAGGCCTAGGTATTATTCTACAGAATGCCTGAAGTGTTCAGGCAAAGTATGAAATGTTTCCTTCCAGAGGTCATTGCACGCAACAGCAACATAAAATCACCCCCATACAGCGACAGTGCAGTAACACAAGTGAGGACAATACAGGTATCTTTCTCTTGTTTTTCAGTCAGAAAGTTCTGATATTTTTAACAAGAATAGTTTATTGAGGACATTTGCATTTCTTCTGTGCAGGAGCAAGTGCTAAACTATGAAGTGTTCCTGTGTGAGAAAGACAATTACAGTATGTGCAAGTCAAAATGCCATTCTAGCCTTTCTTGTTGCAACAAGTGAGGACAATGGGGAACATTTATTAAGACTGGCGTTTTAGCACTGATCTTAATAAAGGCCCTGTGCTGGTGGTGGATCCGTCCAAGTTATGAAAAGGTGCCGGCCTCTCAATAACTTCGGCACATCCAGTGCCAGTTCTAAATGTAAGACCGCTTCTGAGCTATCTTACATTTAGACCATTTTGCACTCCTAAAACAGGCTAAGAAAATGGTGAATGAGGCAGGCCTGCTCGCCTGTCTCCTTCCACACCCACGCCATGCTCACTTATTTAGACCTGGGGTAAGCAGGGCAAAGTTGCAGATAGCGGCGTTTATGCCTAATTTAGACGTATTTCAGCATAGTAATTAACCACTAACATGGGTATTTTTCTCTTGTTTTTCAGTAAGAAAGTTCTGTTCTTCTGCTATTTTGTAACAAGTATAGGTTATTTTGCATTTTGTTTATTTTGGATTCCTTTCTTCCATGATCACGTCAGTAAAAGCTTCTTAGCATACTTTGCCTGGAGGGGCACCCGACTGTCTATGGAGGGTGCGCAGAGACTGTGGGTGCCCTTGTTTTCCCAGGGTTATAAAGGGGTTAATGGTCCCTCTCCCTTCCCCTTTTGTTGATTCTGGCCATGTGCAGGTCTGCTCTCATGAGCAGCAGGTACGGAAGAGGTTAATATCCTGGGAGAGCAGAAGCTGCTTGGGAGACCCCTCCCATATGGTGGTACCGCCTACCATGCTTATATACCCCTTCCTCTCCCTGCTGCTTCCTCTTGGTGCGCAGAAGAAGATCGGGTCCCACCCTCCCGCCCTTGGAGTTATTCTTTGACATTCTGGGTTTTACCCTTTGTTCGCTTACCTTGTGTTTTTGTTTACACTTTTTTCTGTTTCGTAGAGATTGAAATGCTATGAAGGTTATTTGCAAGTCACAGCAAGCGGCAATTCAACTGAACGGAGAGCTGGAGATACGGATAGCGGACTTGCCCGCCGGGAGTCCGGCGGTTGGCATACCGCTCCGTATGGTTTTTCTGGACAGTTTAAAGGGTTAAAGAGGTTTGCCGCGTTATGATTAAGCTGTGGCCGATCACCACCCATCAATAAAACAGGTTAAAAGTTAAGATGGTTTTGTCCTTATTTATGCATAAGGTAATAGTAAGGCAAGGGAGAGGGGGTGTTAGGAAATATGTGGAGATCCCTCCTACCAACAGTCTAATGAGTACTCGTCATTCTACATGTTGCCTATATTACATTACATACAATGCCTACACAAAGTATACAAAAGACTGAAATAACACAGACATTTCATACTTTAGGCATGCTGTAGAATAACTAGGCATCTTATACCATGCCCACATGTTATTCAATACCAGTAACCTATGCAATTTTATAGCAGATGCGTCACAGATTTCACCCTCCAAGTTGCATAGGGTGAAATCCACGGGAGAGATCCTCAGGATAAACTGATATGCTGCAGATTTCAATTTTACAATTTGCTCCACAGGTCAATGTAAGCTACAGATTTGTTTTTTTTTTTAAAATCTCATCTACATTGCTGGTACAGTAAAATGTATTGATATCGTTGTGGATTGGCCACACTCAAATCTCCAGATATGCAGTGTTTAAAAACTGTGTTGATGCTCTCTTATTGCTACCAGGCATCCAAGAGCCTTCACAATGACAGCTGGGGGACACAAAGTCATGCATGCTTGTATGAGAACATTCATAGACTGATAACATCCCTGGGACAGAGTCAGCCACAGAGAAGCAAAGGTGTAGAGAAAGCGTGAAACCAGCTGAAAGCTAAAGTATTATTTGTGGAGTATACTAGTGTTGATAGGAGTTATGTGCAGAAGCTCTGTGGAGATAACTTGTCTAAAAGGCTTATGGACTCCACAGCTAACTTGTCCAGGAGATGAAAGGCTTAGGCAGCCTGGACATACATTACAGGAAGTCAACAGAACTAATTAGGCCCACATACCTCTGAGGATACTGCAGATCCATGGATCCATTTACTGTGAATACAGCAACCTTCGATAGGGAACGGAACGTGGGCTGCCCCATTATTGTATTACACAGAGAAAGTGTTGCACCCCTATTTCTGGATGCTTATCCTCTTCTATCCCAAGCTAGTTTTCATCTTCCTGCCCAGGCCATTTTTTGCAAATCTGAAATATGTCACTTTATATGGTAATCATTTTGGAACGCTTTTAATTATTCAAGCCAATCTGAGATTGTTTTCTCGTGACACATTGTAACTCATTACAGTGGTAAATTTGAGTCAATATATTTCACCTTTATTTATAAAACATAATCCAAGATTTACCAAAAATGTGGAAAAATCTTCAAAATTCCAATTTCTCTGCTTTTAAGACAGATAGTATTACGCAGTGTCGGACTGGGGTACCTAGGGCCCACACGTAAAAATTATTTTGGGGGCCCACTGTACGGATACATTCAAATATAATAAATAATCTAACAAGTTTTTATATAAACATAGGCTGGTTGAGGGGCTGTACATTAAATATAAGCATGCAGTGCAGTAAGTCTACTGTGTTATGTGCCACTTGTGCAAGGGGTGGGAGACTAGGGGCCCACCTTGCTTAGGGGCCCACCGGGGGATTCACCTGTATACCTGTGGGCCAGTCCGAGCCTGGTATTACGTAACATTTTCCATAAGTGTAATTTATGTTGGCATCATCTTGTAAATGTCATTTTATTATTTTTGGATGGTAGGTAGATTAGAATTTTAAATGCAATTTTTTTTAATTTTTAAGAAAATTTCCAAAACGCACTTCAGTTATAAGGTCACTTTGTGGGGCTTACATAATAGAAACCCCATTGTAGAAACTACACCCCTCAAGTTATTCAAATGTGAGTTTAAAAACTATGTTAACCCTTTAGGTGTTCCACAGGAATGGAGGAGAAATGGAGGAGAAATTTAAAAATTTAACTTTTTTTTGCAGATTTTCCATTTTAATCATTTTTTTCCTATAAGGCAGCAAGGATTAACAGCCAAACAAAACTCAATATTTATTACCCTGATTTATAGAAGAACCCCATATGTGGTCATAAACTGCTGTATGGACACACAGCAGGGTAAAGAAGGGAAGAAGAAACATATGGTTTGGGGGGCAGATTTTTCTGGGTTAATTATAAGTTGCCATGTCGCACCCCTACAATAGTAAGTCCCAAAAAGTGACCCCATTTTGGAAAGTACAGGAGAAGGTGACAATTTTATTGTTACTATTTTGTGGCACATATGATTTTTGATCGCTTGATATTACTCTTTTTGTGAGGCAAGGTAACTAGTGTTGAGTGAATCGAAGTGTAGGGGCCAGTGGTAGCCATGGCAAGAGTGGCACTCGGGGCTTATACAAAGCAGGACATCAGGGGGGGGGGGCACCAAGGAGACTACAATTACAAAAGTGGTAGGAATGGTGAGGACTATAATGATGATTGGGTGTTGCACAGGACCTGGGATCTGTATCAGGGTGCTGAAATGGATGTACTGTAACATCAAAGTAGGAGGGTGACGGCAGCAATAAAGAGCAGCGGCAACGTAGGGGGCAGTCTTAAAACATGCCAGATCTGAGCCAAGCTTGGCTGTTTCTAGCTCTGTGTGTGTATCTCCTATCTGGCAGTTTTTCTCCACAGTGCAGATGTAGGATGCAGAACACATTCAGAAGAATATGAGCGGATTTCGCAGTAAAAATGAATAACACTTAGAACAGAACAACTGTGGGTTAATCGTGTCTTTGGCCGCAAGCCTGTGTGACAGGAGTCTCCAACCCTCTCACAAGTATTCTTTCAGGGTTTCAAACAATCTGAGTTTTAACCTATTTTCAGCCGCACACCTGTGTGAGGGGAGTCTCCCTCTCTCTCACACATTGTCTCTCAGGGTATAGGAATAAACAATGTCCTTTCAACAGATAGGGAACTGGGAGATGATTATGTGATAACAGAGTGACCAACTAAATTTATGGGGCGGAATGAGACCTGGTCCACGCCTAAAATGGAAATATTTTCCAGCCTGAGGAAGGCCATGTCTACCGTGTCTTGGTTGCCCACACATGTCGCTTTGTCTGACAGCCCTCATGTGGTCCTTTCTGGATTCATTGGTGATCTATAGTGTGCACTGCATGGGTCACCTGCCGGCTCCTGTCACTGCCGGTGAACAAATGCCAGAATCTTCTAGTTCTAGCTTTCAGACAAGTCTGTGGCCTGCTTTGTAGCTAACAGAGCCAGAACCCCTTGGACCTGCTTATGCAGCAGCCCAGCTTTAACTGTCTCACACAGCACACATCTATGTCTCTCCCCTGGGTGTTGGATTCCTCCAGATTGCTGCATACATCTCAGACAGAAACCTCTGCTGGCATGGGGGTGGTCCTACGGCATTACACCAGCAGACAAAAGCACTGCCGTGGACAAGAGCTGAAGGATGAAAATAGGCTGAGAGCTTTTCAAACACCACACCACACCACAGGTCTATTGACGCCCATGAAGAAACATCCCCAGATCCAGAAAGAAAATAGAAGTGGCCAGCAATCAGAAAAAGACTGTCCTTTCTCCTGGTCACCTTTGCAGCAGCCAGGCAGCATCCACAATGTAGTACAGAGTCTTTGTCATCATCATCAGTTATAGGTTCTCCTGCTCAGACTACTCCTCCTACTCTGCTCTATCGCCAGGCATCCATAACGGAATGTATAGTCAGAAAACAACTGTAGGCACCACGCCCCTAGGAATGATACCGCCGCCCTGCATGTTCTAATAATGCCCCCAATGCATTTGACTGGCAGTGCTAGACTCACTGGTCTAGCACTGAGATCCTGCGCGTGCGCACTCACATGTATGACGGCGCATGTGCACTCAACTGTTTCCATTCTTCTGGGCGCCGTCACACATGCAATGGGATCCGAGAAAAGTGCGGGATGCACAAGTCAAGACAGGTATCCGTATTTTGCCGATCTGCAATACGGTCGTGTGCAGGAGGCCTTAAAGAGGTTCTGTCACTACCTCCTAACCTATGTATTAAAATACATAGGTGGGTAGTGGCCTCACAATGAATTCAAATCATACATGTAATTCCCTTGTAGATGCAGCGGTTGATGTGTAATTTGAAGTTTTAAAAGTATGCAAATGAGCCTTCGGAGCACCGAAGGGCAGGCTTTTCCCTTCTGAGCACCATATCTTCACCGCCCTCCCGGGTCCTAGGCACGCCCTCCAGTGTTTAGAAACTCCCCGATCCTTTATAATTGACAGCGCTAGACCGTTCGGCGCATCTGAACGATGTCCCAGGCATGCGCAGTAGCGCTTGCAGTGCCGAACACTGCAAGCGCTTGGATTCAACTGCGCACACGCTGTCACTTTGCCAAACCCGGAAGAGGAGCCAGCTGAGAGGAGCCAGGAGTGAGCCTGGCAAAGTGACGGCGCGTGCGCAGTTGAATCCAAGCGCTTGCAGTGTTCGGCACTGCAAGCGCTACTGCGCATGCCTGGGACATTGTTCAGATGCGCCGAACAGTCTAGCGCTGTCAATCATTAAGGATCGGGGAGTTTCTGAACACTGGAGGCCGTGCATAGGACCCGGGAGGGCGGTGAAGATACAGTGCTCAGAACGGAAAAGCCCGCCCTTCGGTGCTCCGAAGGCTCATTTGCATACTTTTAAAACTTCAAATTACACATCAACCGCTGCATCTACAAGGGAATTACAGGTATGATTTGAATTCATTGTGAGGCCACTACCCACCTATGTATTTTAATACATAGGTTAGGAGGTAGTGACAGAACCTCTTTAAGGGCCATCTATATATATTCTTTATCTCTGAACTAAGAGCTCATGAACACCTATTTAAGCCATAATCTTATCATTTTGATAAGAATTGCGCTGTAAATGTTTATGAGCTTAAAAGTTCAGAGATAAGATTATACGTAGCCGCCAGCTGAGCTCCCTGACCGGACACCGTGTAGATGCTATACAGAGAAAGGGGCTGAACATTTTTAATAAAGACCAATTCAAAACATGCTTTTTAACCCAAAATGAGTACAATGCAATAATAATTTAAAAAAATGCTCTCAAAAGTGTCAATAGCCTTTGAACTATTTATTTTCAGTTTATGCTGGAGACCATTTTTCAGCACTGTCTCTCAGCTGTTATGCAGTTATTGTGGTATCAAAGCTAAATTGAATGTAAAATGTTAAAAATGAATTAATTTACAAGAAATTTGTAGTTATGTAATAAGACTCTGTTCTAAGACAAGATGATTATAAGTAAACAAGCATGAAGGGATGAAGTCATTGCAGGAATGAATGCCTGCACCATTGCCAATTTACTAAGAGTTGGTTTCAGTTTCTATTCCTTACCAAAAACATCCGTCTGTTTCTGTTTCTAAGAATGAGCAGTATCGTTTCTCCCGTCTCCCCTCTTCTCAGCACTGACGTGGGGGACTATATAAAAGGACGGTGATCACTGAGTTCTATACAGAAAGCTTCCTCTCCAAATCACAGAGACCACAAGGACAGGAGACGTGACAAAATGAGGTAAATGCTCTCACTTTATCCTAAATGTTTTGATGCCATAATTAAAGGGCTGTACGTTATACCTTGTCAAGTTACAGCTATGATGAAGAAGCATGTATTGTAGATTCAGGTTGGTTGAGTAAGCAATTTCCACTTATAGAGGACCTGCCACCTCTCTTGACGTGTCGGTTCTAGAAACTACATGCAGCTGTATGTTGTGCTGTCCCTCTATTATTCCCATTAGAAGTTTAAAACTAAAAGGTACAACTGGGTGTTACCAGCACCTGCACAGTCTGACACTGGAAGCACTGATTGGACAAAGTCAGACTGTGCAGGGACACACCCCCAGTTGTACCTTTATTCATAAACATGAGCAATGACACAGCACAGAGTTACTATAGCAGATGCTCCAGAATTGTCATTTTCTGTTGGATACTATTATTTACTAAAACAGACATGTCAGGAGAAATGACAGGTGTTCTTTTAAGGCATCTTCTGGGACGTAAAGGGATTGTGCAGTGGGTAAATATTAATAACCTATCCTCAGCATAGGTCATCAATATCTGATTGGTGAGGGTCCGACTCCTGGTACTGCTGAACAGGCGGCATTCATACGGTTTCTGCTTCAGCATTACACTGCACATCGTCTTGCCTGCCAAGGCAGCACAGTGTCATTACCACTGCTTCACTTGAATGAGAGGAGTAGTTGTCATTACACTGCGTCGCCTCTGCAAGCTTGACAATGTGCAGTGTAATCTTGAAGCGGAAGCAGCGTTCGTGTGAGTGCCGCCTCCTCCTCAAAGAACCATTGGTGGGGATGATGGGAATTGTACAATGACCAATGAGATATTGATGACCTATCCTGATTAGATGTCATCAATATGTACCAGCAGCACAAGCCCTTTCACTACTGATAAATATCAGATGGGCTGCTGGTCAACGCTGACTGATTCACGCAAAGTGCATATTAAAATATATAAATATAACATAAATGCCCCTATAAAGTGCCCCCCATATAAAATACCCCTTCTTTGTGGCCTCAATAGATGAACCCATAGTGCCACCCAATAATGTGCCAGTAAAAAGTGCCGCCATAGTGCCCTCAATAATGTGCCAGTACAAAGTGCCCCCATAGATACCCCCACAGTGCCCCCCAATAATGTGCTAGTAAGTATCCCCACAGTGCCCCCAATAATGTGCAAGTGAGAAATGACTCCATAGATGGCCCCACAGTGCCCCCCAATAATGTGCCAGTATGATATGCCCTCACAGTGCCCCCCAATAATGTACTAATAAGAAATGCCCCCATAGATTCCCCCACATCATGTGCCAGTAAGAAGTGCCCCAAAGTGCTTCTCTCTTGTATTGTACAAAAGAAAAAAATAAGCACTTATAATTACCTCCATCAGGCTGGCAGTGATGCGATGCAGGCCTCTTCCGGCCTGTGTCTTGAGCTGTATGGCTCGGGCAGCGTGATGACGTCATCGCACAGCCTGCCCCGGCCTCTGATAGCCTGCAGGCCTAGTGCCTGCAGCTTATCAGAGGAACGGGCAGGGAAAACGCCTCTCCCTCCCCTGCCCCTCCACAGCACAGGCATCTGTATCGCTGTCCTGAGGACAAGCGCTCATCTCCCTGTCCCCTGCCGCCGCCACCCACACTTGTGACCAGGGCCCTGATTGCCGCAGCCCGGCAAATATCCATTCAGGGCCCGGTCCTGGGCTGCGGACTGGTGGTTGGGGACCACTGCTTTAAAGGACATAGGAACAGAGATTCACTGAGAACTACATTAAAAAGGTTATCCTGCATAGGAGCCTACAACCACAATGGTACTAACCTGTGCTCTATTCAAGACTTTTGGGGGACATTTAAGATTTTTTTACATTTGTTGCTGATTTTTCCTGTAGCCTCAGTTACAGGGGGAATTCAGCCCCCACAGAGGGCCCTCACGCTGTACAACCTCTTTGCAGAGCTGATCTGGGTCTTCTAAGTCCCAGCAGCTCTTGCAGACTACCAGCCCCCGATGACCACATGACCGCTGGGACTGGAGCAGGAAATGGCATTGCCGATTTCTCATCTCTATACACAGCGGTCATTGGGTGCTATGTATAGATCAATGGGGAAGGCAGGGACTGTAAAAACAAACTCTATGGGAAGCCTTGCTGTCACTGACAGTGGGATCCCCACTTCAGCAGCTGAAATATTAGCATGCCGCTGCTATCTGTACACTGAAGTTTTAAAACGTCCATGCAGAGATGAAGAACCACCGCCCAGACATTTACATTTGCACATGACAGTGAAAAAAAAATCATCAAAAAAAGCACACACTGTCAGTTTTTCATGGCCATTCTGCATCTTTGTGTGCATCCATTTTCTGGCCATTTTGCATCTGTTTTTCATGGCCATTTCTATTGGTTCCGTTAGCTCCATAGACTACAGTGGTTCTGAAAATGGCCATGTGAATGCCGTCAAAAATGTGTTCTAAGGGTGGTCAGGAACTTGTTATGGTTGGTATCACACATGCAGTCTTTGCCACAGTTTGTGGCACAGAGGGGCATTACTTTCCATAGTTCAGAAAGTTTAATATAATTTACTTCAAAAACAATTAAACAATTAATTATAGCTCAAATCTAGGCCAGCTCTTTGTGTAAATTTGACTTTCAGGTGCAATCATCTCTCTAATTTAAGAGGCCTGCTCCTCTTGAAGGGGTTTTCCAGAAGAAAACTATTTATGACCTATCCTCAAGATAGGTCATTAGTATCTGATTGGTAGCGATCTGACTCCCGACATCCCCGACGATCAGCTGAAGCGTTCATGGATTACAGGACTTATGTGCATCTCAGTCCTATTCAAGTAACTGTGATACCAAGAACAGTCACTGTCCAATCTATGGGACTGTGTTTGGTATACTGTGAGGAGGCCATGTGATCACTGGAGGAACACAGCTTCTTCAAACAGCAGATAGGTGAGGGTGCTGGGAGTCGATCAGATATTGATGGTCTTTCCTGAGGATAGGTCATCAATATTCTACTCCCTGAAAACTCTCTTTAATAAGTTAGGTACATCTCACTCCTACACAGAGGAGATCAAGACTTGCATAGAAAACTTCAGTCTTCATAAATTTACCCGAAAAGACTATAGCAAGTTTTTTTTTAATGGGAGGAGCCCTCATAATTAGATTGCGCCGCCTCTGCATGTGAGATGATGCGCAGCGTAATCTTCAAGCAGAGACAGCACTCATGCTAGGGCCACCTGATCGGCCAGGGTGACGGGAGTCGGACCATATCGATCAGATTTTGATGACCTATCCTTAGGATAGATCATCAATATGTACTGTACTCACTGCAGAACCCCTTTAACCTTACAGTTCTGACACATTGAACATATAATGCATAGAACATTCTAGTTACATACTGTATCTGGTGGCACAGTTCAGGTGACCCATATGTAATATATTGTACATTTTATGTTATCTTTTTTAATCAGTTACTAATACCAATCTCCTCTCATATTTTTTATCCCAGTGGGTCAGAAAAGGGGACTTTGAAGCTACGCTTGCTACAACTTAAATGCCACTTTACTTGGAAACTTCTTTTAAAGGACACAGAACCTGATGAATTAGCAGACAGATTGTATGATCAATTGACATTTCTTGTCACCAAGAACAAATACATGGTGTACAATCTACTGGCCTATGTGATGCATCTGAAAGGAGACTACACACAAGCTATTGCCAATTTAGAGCAAGCAGAAGAAATGATTAAAGAGAACAACCCGACTGAGACTGATCAAAAGTATTTGGTGACATACGGAAATTACGCGTGGGTGTTCTACTATTTAGAGCAATATGAAGATTCTCAAAAATATATAGATAAGGTGGAGAAGATATATAAGGAACTGAAAGATACCACAGACATCGCTGCAATTTATGGTGAAAAAGCCTGGACATTGTTAAAATTTTGTGGGCAATATTATGAAGAAGCAAAACAATGTTTTCTGAAGGCTTTGGAGCTGGAGCCAGAAGATCCTGAGTGGAACAGTGGATATGCAACAGTGGTCTACAGACTGGAAGGTTTCAATGGCAGAAAATGTCCTGCTTCAGAATGCAAATCACTGGAGCTACTGGAACGTGCAGTGGAGAAGAATCCAAATGATGCCGTGGTGAAGTCACTTCTTGCCTTGAAGCTGCAAGACCTAAACAGGACTGACGAGGGAAAATTCTATATTGAAAAAGCCATAAATCAAGCTCCAAATCTTCCATATTTACTGCGTTATGTAGCAATGTTTTACAGGAGAGCTGGGATGGTAGATGAAGCCTTGCGTGTCCTACAAACTGCAGTAGATCTCATGCCAACTTCTGGATTTCTGCATCACCAAATTGGGCTCTGTTATAGGCAAATGTATTTAAATGACAAAAGAAAGTTTGGAAACAGGAACAGTTATATCAGCCAAGTGGATGCTGGAAAATTAAATGAACTCCTGCAAAATACCGTGTTTCATTTTGAGAAGGTGCTGGAATGCAAGAAAACTTATGTTTATGCGTATACAGACTTAGCAAATATGTACTGCGAAGCCAGGAAATATCAAAAAGCAGAGGACACGTTTAAAACCGTTATGGCATTTACTACTCTTATTGATGAGGAGAAGCAGCAGATCTATTACAATTATGGACGTTTCAAAGAATACTACATGAAGTCTGAATCTGAAGCCATCAACTACTATAAAAAGAGCGTACAGATTACTTTATGCACGAAAGAGAGATATTTCAGTGAAAAGTCTCTAAAAAGAATTGCTAAAAAGAAGATTCAGAACGATACTCATGATGCTGAGGGTTTTGCTTTGCTTGGGTTTGTCCATAAGACAAATGGGGAAATAAATGATGCAATTGACTGCTTTGAAAAAGCCTTAAAATATGACCCTCACAATGCGGAATATGTGAGTGAACTCTGTGAGCTGAAGCTGGTGATCTGAAAAAGGAGCGACATGGAAGACAGAACCTGTGTTTTATAACTTACCTTTTCTCTTTTCATAGATCAGTAGAACATGTGTGTCCATGAAATCTATCTGCAGTACTGTGCACAACTGAACACATGAGGCGGGGAGAGGAGGGGGATGTAGCTGCAGTGTCTTGATTAAGCTACTTTGACATATGGGTTTTGGTTTCAGGTTTTAAGATCCGGAAGAAGTTCTCAAAACCTAACCAAAACGGATCAGTTTTGATTACACATCAGGATGCATCCTTTCCGTTAGGATGCGGTTGTATGAAATTGAAATGGAACAAACTAGATCCGTCACTAAATACATTGAAAGTCAGTGGGTGACAAATCCAGTTTTTTATGATCAGAAAAAAAACAATCCGTCACCATTGACTACCATTGTTTTCAGTGACGGATCTGGACTGGTTTGCTCCATTTCGATGACCGGACACAAAACCAAAGCTTGCAGCGGTTTTGTGTCCAGTCACAAAAGGAATTCGGACGGAATGGAAGACATCCTGATGCATCCTGAACGGATCTCTTTCTATTCAGAATGCATGAGGACTAAACGTTTTAGTCTAAAACGATATATGAAAGTAGCCTTATTGTGTTAGTTAATACTAGGGGAAAGGGAATCTGATTAGTCAGGACACACAGTATGTTCAGAAATATTTTGTAGGTTAGACAATTCAGGCTAAACTATATATAAATCATCTTTTCATCTACATCTTTTTAGCTACAATTTAACGTCTATAAAAGTCTATATAAGGCTTTAGGAATATTTTTTTAATAAAAATGTTTAATACATTGTAACAATTTCCACTACACCATAAAAAACTATAGAAAAATGTATATAATAATAATATTTATTATGAAAGTGCCATTCATACCATGGTGCTGTACATATGATAAGGGGTGCACATACATGATACAGACAATTGCACTAAGCAAGAACAAACTGGTAATGAAGGAGAGAGGACTTACAATGCTTGTATGTCCCACAGGTGATCGTGATGTATTACCTTCATTGTTTTCCACATGAATGCACTTTATACAAATATATAAAACATATATGTTAAAGAAAATCACAAACTCAGCTCTGCTACATTGATCCACTCGAGTTTACTGTAGCTTTATATATTATTGTATTATAGGTGTGTGTGTGTGTGTGTGTGTATATATATATATTTTAGTGCTTTCATTAAGAGAAACAAAATAAGAGTATTGCAGTTTTGATACCTTTTAATGGGTAACAAAAATAGAAGTAATGATGTTATTTTTGGTAACCATTAAAAGGTATCAAACCTGCAATACTCTTACTTTGTTTCTCTTAATGAAAGCACTATACTAGTTTTCTATTGGCTAATACGGTACCAGACTTTTTCCTTTTTCATATATTTATATTTACACTGTGTATTAAAACAATGATGTAATCCTCAGTTTTATCAATAATGTCTTGCAATATTGATTTGTGGAAATAAATTCTTTTCTGTTGTAATACAGTACTGCTAGTTCCATGGTACTGTGATATGACAGCACTGGTATTCTACTTATAAAAGTACGGTGCCACCATCTTGTACAGTATTTGCTTGGACAGTAGAACATTTATGACACAAAAAAAATTAAAACACTGTTTTGAGCAGTGAATCTCAACTGAAGTACCCTTTAAAGGCTATGGAAACCTTTGTGCATGAAAAAGAAAGAAATAAAATTGAACTTATTTGTTTTTTTTGGATTCAGCACTTTTTATGCCCACAGCAATGCTGGTACTTGGTTTTCAGACACGTCTCAGTTCGGGCTCTGTGGGCATTTCCTCAGCACCCATCACATGTTCTCTTCAATGACTTTTTTTCACATGCACGAGCACAGCTCTGCTCCCTCCTCCCTTCTCTGTGTGTTTACAAAACGCCATCCACACAGTGTTACACAGCACAAGCCGTGATCCTCGGCTTTGGCCTTAGTTAAAGGCGCAATGCTCTGCTTTCTCTGTTTAGGTTTTGTGTCTGACCTATGGAGAGTCAGGTCACCGGACCAATCAGGTTCTGGTCCAGGGACCTGGCTCTCTATTTAAATCACCCATTGTCAAGGAACCATTGCCAGTGATAGGCTCACTAGCATTGTTCTTGGTTCCTGTTCTTGATTGCTTGATATCTCATGCTCTGACCTCGCCTTGTTTCCTGACCTTCCTTTGTCTCACGTTTTGGTACCGCCATCTGCCTTCATACAGACTGTGCTGGAATCTGCCTGCCAATTGATAGCAGACTATACCTGGATTATATAATTGTACATAATGTTCCTGCAGTGTCACTAGTTAATATAATGCCCTCATGTAGTGCACCTACTATATATATTATGGCTCCCTGTAGGGCACTCATTAGATATAATACCCTCATGTAGTACACTATAGATATAATGCCCCCATGTAGTTCTCTCCATAGATATAATGCCCCCATGTAGTGACCTCTTTAGATATAATGCTCCCATATAGTGCCCTCCTTAGATAAATCAAACCCTATATATTGCCCTCCATAGATATAATGTCCTCATATAGTGCCCTCCTTAGATATAACGACCCCATATATTGCCCTCCATTGATATAATGCCCCCATTTAGTTCTCTCCATAGATATAATGCCCCCATGTAGTGCTCTCCATAGATATAATGCCCCCATGTAGTTCTCTCCATAGATATAATGCCCCCATGTAGTGCTCTCCATAGATATAATGCCCCCATGTAGTGCCCTCTTTAGATATAATGCTCCCATATAGTGCTATCCATAGATATAATGTCCTCATATAGTGCCCTCAATAGATAAAACGACCCCATATATTGCCCTCCATTGATATAATGCCCCCAGGTAGTGCTCTCCATAGATATAATACCCCTATGTAGTTCCCTTTATTTGTTCTCCTGCAGGGGCTGTTCAGAGTGATTGAGCCGACAGCTGACAATGTAAATCTGCGTCACAGAGCGCAGACCATGGTTTGAATGGCTGCTGCTGCAAAAGGGGTTATGAAAGATGTCTTCAATACATAACATATTCATCAATCTAACTAGTATTGCTGTGTTGATGAAGCACTCTTTCATTTCTGAGAACACAGCACTTCATCATAGAATAGAGACTCAGCAATACTAGTTAGATAGATGAATACGTTATGTATTTATGTTAATACATCTATAATGGACTATAGGGGGCATTAAGGAGATGTAGGGAGATAAAGGTGCCATAACTTGTAAAGGGCACCATTAGTGTGTAGGGGCAGTCTAATGGCGTGGGACACAGGATGGGGACACTACTGCTATGGGGGCCTATAAAGAACTGTTGTTACTGTTTTGTGCACTAAGGAGCGCTGCAAACTGAGGTGTTAAAGCAATGATTGTCTTGCGATCCAAAAGTTGATTATCAGGTGTTCTAAAAATTGCCTTAGGATGTCAAGTGCAGTGAAACATAAACTAAAATCCACAAGATTGGCATAAGTGGCATATGTGTTAAAGGCAATGTATGAAATCAGGCACTTTATAAAAGGTCTAGGTATTATTCTACAGAATGCCTGAAGTGTTCAGGCAAAGTATGAAATGTTTCCTTCCAGAGGTCATTGCACAGCAACAGCAACATAAAATCACTCCCATACACCGACAGTGCAGAAAAGGAATGCAAATGAGCTCTTAAAGGGGTTGTCCGGGTTCAGAGCTGAACCCGGACATACCCTTAATTTCACCCAGGCAGCCTGCCTGACAACAGCAACGAGGCATTTCATGGATCGCACAGGGCAAGGGCTCTTTTGTTTACAATAACAGACTGCCAGGCGGAGGCTTCTGCCCAGCAGTGTGTTCAGCAGTGTGCTCTAAATGCTAAAGCCCGCCCATCAGTGACGTCACCGGGCTCACTGCTGGGTGGAAGCCTCCGCCTGGCAGAGCCCGCTTCGTCACCGGAACTGGGCTAAATGCCATCATGCACCTTTCTAACAGGTGAGAGAATAAAAATTTGTGCGGGAGTTCATCTTTAATTTCACGCAGGGCAAAGGAGAGCATCGGAGCATAAAATGCTTGGATGCTCTTGTCAGGCATGCTGCATGGGTGAATTTAAAGATGAACTCCCGCACAAATTTTTATTCTCTCACCTGTTAGAAAGGTACATGATGTAATCTGTAGTGAATGTAATCTTCTCATCAGTGACTATATATTAGAGCTACCCCCTCTCTTCTAATTGTGGCTGGGTCATGTAACCAACTCCCTGACCTCCAACTGACCCAGAACAGGAAGCCAGTCACTTCTCTAGTCATTCCTATGAGACTGAAAGTGAGGCTCCCATAGGAATACACAGAGATTTAGACTTCCTGTCCACACATAGGTTACTGTGTGAGTTGGTGAGTCCTGGTCACATGACACAGATGAGAAGCATCAGGGAGATTTAACTCAAAAATACAGCCACTGGTAAGAAAATGACATTCTCTACAGGGTACATTATGTATATTTCTAGCAGGACATGGAATAACATTTTTTGCGGGAGTTCTTCTTTAAGGGTATGTCCAGGTTCAGCTCTAAACCCGGACAACCCCTTTAAGAAACTCTGCCTCTAATGCCACCAGATGTAAGGCAGTTATCCTGTAAGTCAATGTTCAGCTGTTTAAATAGGCCTTGAGACATGACTCGGATATTAAAGGGGTATTCCCATCTCACAAATGTGGTTTGCATAATTAGAGATAGCCATACCAATATTTTCACTAATAGAATGTATTTATATAAAATGTACCGTTTAGAAGATTTCCCTATTTGTATATCCATTGTCCCACACACATCAGTCAGGCTGTTACCCCTGGTTATGGCCACCGCAGCCATGTAGTAATCGTGGCCGGCTTATTCTTGTTCAAACCCGCTCTGAGGTAACTGCTGTATTGTGAACGCACACTACATGAACATGTGGAGACACATCTTAGGGTTGTAGTATTTTTGTCTGCGCATCCGAAACGCAGAGAAACGGATCCTATTCCAAGATCAATTCATCTCTATGGAGCAGGATCTGTTTATAAAGTCTGCATTTTGGATGGATCCTGACCATTGTGTTTTGGACTGGTAGCGTCCAAAACGCAGATGTGAAAGTACCCCAAGATGTGTCTGCGCATGCTCATGCAGTGTGCGTTCACATTACAGCAGTTACCTCAGAGCGGGTTTGAACAGGAGCAAGCCGGCCACCACTACTACACGGCCACGGTGGCCATAACTAGGGGCAATGGCCTGACTGATGTGTGCGGGACAATGCCTATACAAATATATTCTATTAGTAATAATATTGGTATGGCTATATCTAACTATACAAACTACATTTGTGAGATGGGAATACCCCTTTAAATAAGCCAGCACCTCATCTGCAGACAGCTGTTTCCGGGTGATTGTCCCTCATCAGTGCAAAGCAGAGAGTACTGGCTTAACTAGGGGGGAGATAGTACCCCCTGACCCTGACAGGCCTCTCACCCAGTTAAGACAATACTCTGTGCTCTGCACTGATAAGGGGCAATCACCCCGAAACAGCTGTCTGCAGATGAGGTGCTGGCTTATTTAATATTCTAGTCATGTCTCAAGGCCTATTTAAAGAGCTGAACATTGACTTATAGGATAGCTGCCTTACATCTAGTGGCATTAGAGGCAGAGCTTCTTAAGAGCTCATTTGCATTCCTTTTCTTCACTGAATTCCAGAAGAGCATGAGAGACAGTGCAGTAACACAAGTGAGGACAATACAGGTATCTTTCTCTTGTTTTTCAGTCAGAAAGTTCTGATATTTTTAACAAGAGTAGTTTATTGAGGACATTTGCATTTCTTCTGTGCAGGAGCAAGTGCTAAACTCTGAAGTGTTCCTGTGTGAGAAAGACAATTACAGTATGTGCAAGTCAAAATGTCATTCTAGCCTTCCTTGTTGCAACAAGTGAGGACAATGGGGAACATTTACTAAGACTGGCATTTTAACACCGATCTTAAAATCTATCCAACATGAAGTATATAAACGGGATGGCACTACTCCTTAGACATGCGATTAGATATAAACCGATGCGACAGGGACAGTCCATATAAACGGACCATAGTGGTGCTCAATCCAAGAGTACAAACGAATATCCAAAAAATAGAAAAACGATGGCATTCATCAATCTGGTCCAACACTTACTTTATTGCAAAGTCATAAATCATAGGCGGCAGGGGCGCAGGACGCCACACAGGCACCGGCGAGTGGCAACGGCCGTTTTGCGTAGATACGCTTCCTCAGGCCTCTCAACGTCATGACGCAACTGCGTCATTTTTATGTTCCAAAGCGCGACCTGGCTGACATGCGCAGATGCAGCCTGTGACTAACATTTTACAAAATACAATGAAAACACATAAAAACATTGCCAACAATAGGTATGCTTACAGGAAGGTACTCAAATCATTTCTCTCATTCAGGCCTAACGGGCCCATAGCATTTGTTTTAATGATCCAGCTGGCCTCCTTTTTCAGAAGTGCTATGTGCCTATCGCCCCCTCTGGGCGAATTTGGTACTACCTCTATACCTGCAAATGTAAAAGCCCTGGGGTCACCTCCATGGAACTCTCTAATATGTTTTATCACACGTGGACAACCTTTTCCAGATGTTATTGAATTAAAATGTTCCCTTATTCTTTCAAAGAGAGGTTTTGCCGATATAGAAGTGACTGCAGGGGCACATCAGCAGGTATACAACATGTTCCTACATGTTATAAGGTGATCCACTCTATGCTGCAGACCTCCAAAACTCAGCAACCTACATTGGGAATTATATTTACAAAAAGAACAATTGCCACATTTGTGGTTACCTTTTGGAACAAGATCCTTTATCCACATATCTGGCTTTTTTCATAATATCTCCTCCTTACTAGCTTGTCGTTCAGAGTATGACTCCGTCTGAAAGCGATAATAGGTTTTTGTCGCACAATATCACCTAGGGATTCGTCTCTACCCAGCATATCCCAATTTCTATATATAATTCTACGTATAGTATCCGCCATGGGACTAAATTTAAAAGAAAAAACGAATCTATTCTGTAATTTTTTTTTGTTTTTCTATTGTATATTTTTTTGACAGCAAATCATCTTTATCATAGCTTGATGGAGTATCTCAGCTGGATTACCTCTTTTTGTCAGACGTTCTTTTAATTCCACAGCCTGGGTCACATAATCTTCCTGGCAACTATTAATTCTCCTTAGCCGGATAAAATGGCCATATGGGACTGACATTTTTACATTTTGAGGATGAAAGCTGTCGTAGTGCAGGAGAGAGTTGGTCGCCGTGGGCTTTCTATAGCCCCTGGTGACCAAACAATCCTCCTGCACCACGACAGCAACATCTAAGAACTCCAACTCCTGTCCCCCAAAGTTGTAGGTGAACTTCATGTTCATCTCATTATGCTCATTCAAATGTGACACAAAGTCACTAAATTGGGATTCTGTACCTGACCAGACGATGAACACGTCATCTATATAACGCAAAAACAATTGGATGTATCGTAGAAATGGATTCTCCAGTGAATAAATATACCTGTCCTCAAAACAGGCTAAAAAATGTTGGCAAAAGTGCATGCTACCGGTGTCCCCATTGCAGTACCATGTTTTTGTCTGTACCACTGATCCCCAAATCTGACAGTATTATTGGCTAAAATGATACAGAGGGCCTCCTCTACAAATTCAACAAAGTTCTGGCTTTTAATAAAGGCCATGTGCTGGTGGTGGATCCGTCCAAATTATAAAGAGTGTCTTTGTCATCATCATCATCAGTTAAAGCTTCTCCCACTCAGACTACTCCTCCAACTCCTCTATCACCAGCCACCGAGAACGGAATGTATAGTCAGAAAACAACTGAAGGCACCCAGAAATCCAATGGGGTGCAAGCTTAACTTGCAGCTGTTTTGCAACTTAAAGGGGTTATCCAAGTTATATTTATTGATGACCTATCCGCCGATCAACTGTTTGAAGAGGAGGCACGCACTGTGCTTCATTGGTTACCTGCTTGTCGTAATATCAGTAGCGGTGAGAAGGTGTAATTACACCTAACCGCCCCATTCAATTCAATGGGAGGGCTCGTTCCTATACACTCGTATACGAACGAGCCGTCCCACTGAAATGAATGGGGCGGTTAGGTGTAATTACACCTGCTCACCGCTACTGATGTTTGGGCGAGCAGGTAAACGATGAAGAGCAGGCATCGCTGGCATGGCGCTGATCGGCGGGAGTGCCGGGTGTCAGACACCCGCCGATCTGATATTGATGACCTATCCTGAGGATAGGTCATCAATAAATATAACTTAGATAACCCCTTTAAGGGAGTCTTTCACCTGTTTTTCACCAATATAACTAAGAGCACTGCCCCACTGAAGATTGCAGACACATCCCAGACATACCTATGTGCACTGTGTGTCTGTATTACATGTCCAGGAAAAGCACTTTTATTCAGCTTTCTCTCCTGACTCGATTTCTAACATCTATATCTTCTGATATACTGGACTTAATGCGTTGAGGTTCTCTAAAAGCCTGGAATGTCCGCTTTCAGAGAAGGTCAGAACCATGTTTCTATCTGCTACCAATCCCTTTAGTGAATTCTGCTGCCTTCAGGTAACTGATGGCATGCACTCAGTTGCTAATTTGCATCAAGCAGCAAATATTCCACTGTCTGTCTCCCCACCAACTACAATTGGGCAAAGTGGTTATCATGGCAGGAACATCATGGCCATCATTTAACCCTTTCGCTACCAGCGCCATACATGTACGGCACTGGAGCGATAGGCAAACATGGCACCCGCTCTCACATGCAGTGGGCATGATGGCCTGTGGGTCTCTGCTGTTTCAATTAATAATAATGTCGATTGTGGTAATTAAACCCTTAAGATGCCGTGATCAAGTGATATCACGGCATCTAAAGTGTGAAAAACCCGGAAGCTCGCGCTTCCAGGCTTCTTACCGGCATCATCTGTGGCCAATGAGGATGCCCATAACTGGTTTCAATGCACTCAGCCTCGCTAAAACAGCTTGAGGGCATAGAAGCTGAAATTCTTACTTTGGCCACCAGGTGGCAGGCCAACATAAGAAATGAGCAATGGTCAGTAATAAATGGATTTTTAAAAAACTCATGATTGTTCAAAATTTTAAAAAATCCAAAAATTTATTTTATACCATCAAATACGAGCTTCAAAATCATTACAAAAAAAGTAAAAAAAAAGTTGAAAAATATTCCCCTTCCATATAATAAAAAATAAATACATAAATAGCAAAAAATATAAACATCATTGGTATGAACGCAACCGAAAACGCTCAAATTATTAAAATATAAAAATATTTTTCAAATATGGCGAATGGCATAAAGGAAAAGAAGAGTCAAAATGGTCAATTTGCCATTTTTTCATTGCTTCTCTTACCCAAAAAACTAATAAAATGTGATCAAAAGGTCACACACACTCCAAAATGGTATCACTAAAAACGACAGATTTTCCGGAACGCATCCGGACTGAATCCGTGACGCCCGTGTGAAAGAGGCCTTATATTATCTTGATCCGTGCTGCTTGTACCCTTCATGCCTATATGTAATCAATCATCAGTCCTCATATGTTACTTTACACTCAAAGAAAAGAAAGTCTCCATTAGTAATACTGTCTCAGGAGTAAAGGCTGCACAAGCTGTATTCTACTTACAAAATCCATGATCAACCACTCGCATATCACCAAACTCTACACCCTGGTTCTAACACCTCTTAGGTTACATGCATGTGACAGTGAAAAAAAACTGACACACTGTAAGTTTTTCATGGCTATTTTTTAACCACTTGTGCCTCCATTTTCCGGCCGTCTGTCTGTTTTTAATGGCTGTTTTGCATCCGTTTTTCATGGCCGTTAAAAATTACCATGAAAAACGGATGAATTTCTTTGGCTTTTTTTAAATATCCCAACTCCTGCAGTTCCCCCAGTATACATAATGTCCCCCATAGTGGCCCCTAGCAGTAATAATGTCCCCATAGTGGCCCCCATTCTGTAATAATGTCTTCCATAGTGGCCCTATCAGTAATAATGTCCCCCATAGTCGCCCTTAGCAATAATAATGTCTCCCATAGTGGCCCCCATTCTGTAATAATGTCTTCCATAGTGGCCCTATCAGTAATAATGTCCCCCATAGTCGCCCTTAGCAGTAATAATGTCTCCCATAGTGGCCCACAGCAGTAGTGTTTCCCATGGTGGCCTATAATGTCCCTCATAGTGGCCCTCAGCTGTAATGTTTTGTTTTAGCAAAAAAAAAAAACTCACCTCATCCACTTGCATGTGCAGATTAAGTCGCTCCTCTCTTGATTGAAAGGGACCTGCCGAAGAACCTGAGCTCAACGTGATGATGTCAATGGGTGCTCTTAAAAGGCCATATTGTCATAGTGTACCTGTTTTTATCGGTTGTTAGGCTGGTGAACTGCTGTCTAAGCAGCTGGTAAAAATAGTGCTATTGATTTCAATGGGGTTGTCTGGCCGTGAAAACGGATAAAAATAGAACATGTCCTATTATCATGTGCATGTAGCCTTACTGTCACTGGTCTTTCCACCTAGTTTTTTCCCACTCTGGACCAGGCTCCTTTCTTCAAACTATCCTCCTGTTGGCATGTAACGTGTTAGGAAGAGGAGAAGAAAGCATCCGTTGGTGTAGCTTATAGTAACTTAAAACACCGTATTGTACAGGGTGGCCCACGAAAAAATAGCCCACATCTAATCAAACTGCGTAAATCTTTATAAATCTTAATTGTCCATAGCAAGCAATCAGACCTCGGTGTTCATTTTTTCAGAGCCCTGGAACTGAAATCTGGTTTATTATTCAGTTTGATAAAAGCAGGCTATTGTGTCAGAACGACAGTGTTCTCCCTGACATAGCTAATAGTGATTGTGGAAGGCTATGTGCGAAGCAGATTGCAAGAGACGGAAATGCAAGAGACGTTTGTTTTTCACCAGCTGGTTCGGAAATGGCATCAAACTGGCTCTGTTGCAAACATGAAGAACCCAAGGCTTCCATCGATCAGGACGGGTGAAGTTGCGCATGAAATTCAGCAGTGGATTGCAAGTAGCCCCCAAAAATCAACTCGAAGTCTGTCTCAGCAAGTTGGTGTATCACGAATGACATGTCAGCGAGCTGAAATCTCTGAACCTGAAACCATACCAAATATTGTGTGTGCAGGAACCGAAAGACTCTGGCAAAGCTAAACATGTAAATTACTGGACTTGGTTGCTCAGTATGATTGCTGAGAGACATTTGGACCCATTGCTGTACTTCATGATGGATGATGGTTTCATAATGGTTTCATTTATCAGGTCATATAAATTCCCAAAAAATGAGGTAGTGGTCTGCTGGAAATCTCCATTTGCCTCACGAAACATCACTTCACGACCAGAAAATTGGTGTTTGGTGTGCAGGGTTAGGAACACGAATAGTGGGCCCAATTTTCTTTAAATCAACTGTGACTACTCCAATTTACCTGGTTTTACAACCAACTAACACCTGAAGAGAAAATCTCCTGCTTGTTCCAACAAGATGGGGCAACATGCCGCACCTCACTTTACTCAGTGGCACAGGTTCATGAACTGTTTACGGAGGAGCGGACTGTGAGCAATGGGTTATGACCACCATGTTCCCCAGACTTGTCCATATGCGATTTTTACCTGAAATCAGAAAGTGTCCGCTAACAATCCACATACCCATAAACTAAAAAAAAACATTACAAACACTATCCACAGCATCACTGTTGAAGAGTTGCAAGCTGTATCAGCCAACATAATTCGATGTACCCAAAGATGCAGAGACGTGAACGGGGACCACTTTCAGCATCTTTTGTGTCTTGTGGATAAGTAAAGAAAACAATCCACTTGCTCATTAATCTTGTCATGCTATCACTGGAGGCGGGCTACTTTTTCATGGGCCAGCCTGTACTCACAAAAACACCCTAAAATCGTAGACATCAATAAAATCAATCACCACCTGACCCAGAGTTTTGCCTTCGCTTCCTCAGGGGCTTCAATATAATACAAATCACAAACTGGCTTTTAAGCCCTCCCATTCCTTTCGGTACTGACATCATGCAATCAATATTGTGACTTGATTTTAATGATTTTTTGGTGTTTAATAAAGCCTCCTATATATTTTGTATATCCACAAAATATCCCCAGTGTTCAGGATCTTAGCACACCTTTGTGGTGCCCATTCATTATGTGATTTTGGATTACTCTTACCCCTACACAATTTACCCTTCCCACATCCACACTGTACTTCTGCTGCTTCTAAATAAAAGAGAGAATTTCCCAGGCTTGTTGAAAACTGTTTCTTCTGACACTACCACACATATGTGTATAAATACAGGCATGCATCTGCCCCTGTTAAGGCCTATTTTTTGGATGCATGTTAAGAACAAGCCACTGTTTTTACCCATAAGGTTGCCGGCAGGAGAAGACAGAGGAGAGCCGGACCCGGAGTGGAGCCGCGGCACAGGAGAGGTAAGAGAGGTTTTTTATTTTATTCTTATGGGGCTGAGTGGGCTGGTCTGAGGTCTGATGGGGGCTGGGTGGGCTGATCTGAGGTCTGTTGGGGTCTGAGCGGTCTGATATGGGGTCTGAGTGAGCTGATTGGGCTAATATGGGGGCTGAGTGGGCTGATTTGGGGGCTGATTTGAGGACTGTTGTGGGTTGAGTAGGCTGGTCTGATGGGGCTGATATGGGGGCTGAGTAGACTGGTCTGATGGGGGCTGATATGGGGGCTGAGTAGACTGATATGTGGGCTGAGAGGCTAATTTGAGGTCTGATGTGGGTTGAGTAGACTGATCTGAAGTCTGATGGGGCTGATATGGGGGCTGAGTAGGCTGATATGGGGGCTGATTTGAGGTCTGATGGGGGCTGAGTGCGCTGATATGAGGGCTGAGTAGGCTGATATGGGGGCTGAGTAGGCTAATGGGCTGAATCGAGGTCTGATGAGGGCTGAGTGGGTTGATCTGAGGTCTGATGGGGGCTGATCTGAGGTCTGATGGGGTCTGACATAGAGGGCTGATATGGGGATGTGATGTGATGTCCTGAAATTTATGGGGGGTCTGACATGAAGATCTGATATGAGGTCTGATTAAAAATATTTTTTTTCTTATTTTCCTACTCTAAACTCTGGGGTGCGATATATCATCGGGTGCGTCTTATAAAGCGAAAAATACGGTAACCCACTTTCAACACAGCCCATGAGGAAAATTTAAAAGCAGCGGAACACGCTTATTCTTTTACATTACAGGTCATCACCTGTTGCATTTAATCACACTTTTGCGCATATTAGCATTTGCACTTTGCATATTTTAGTTTATGTAATGTAATGGCACATCACTACTTAGGCTAGACTTTTTTTTTTTTGTATTTTATTTTCCACATAGGGGTTATTTTCTCATAGATATTCATTATCTGAATGACTGATGATGTTGGCTTTCGGCTTGTTATACTGGTAGTTTCTATTCTCCTAGGAGCCCACATATGGATTTACTAGTATTATTATTAATTTCCAGGTTTTGTTTGAACATTGCACTTTAGTCTTGACCTGTTATTTATACTTATCCGTGACTTTGCCCTATTTGAGGCAATTCTGTGGTGGGAGTTATTCTAATATGAGAGATCTGATATGAGAAATCCTGTTTTGTGTCTGTATACCGGATGTTTTTCATTGATTTCAATGATTTTTAATTGATGTTTAATAAAGCCTCCTATACACAGTATTTTGCATGTCCGCAAAATATCCACAGTGTGCATGATGTTAGCACACCTTTGCCATGGCCATCCATTATGTGAATTTGGTTTGCTCTTACCCCTACGCAGATTACCCTTGCCACATCCACACTGTACTGCTGCTGCTTAAATAAAAAGGAGAATTTCCCAGGTTTATTCATAATTGTTTCTTCTGATACTACCATTTGTGTGTATAAATACGTTTATGCATCCGCCCCAGTTAAGGCATATTTTTTGGACACTTGTTCAGAACAAGCCACTGTTTTTACCCATAACACTATGTATATTTATAAACCATCTGCCCTCAGTAAGGAACAATTTTGGAACAGTTTTACATTTTAAAGCATGGCAAATGAAATGGCACAGTCTGTTTTTAAACAGGTCGTTTGTTAACACAGTCAACCATTTAGTGTCACAATGACATTATTTACTATGGCTGTCATTGTGTTAAAGAGCTTAAAAGAGGGGGAGGGAGATTAAAAAAAAATACAAAAAGACAAGAGAGAAACAAATATGAGTCCTAGGAGATCTCAGAGTGTTAAGCCACTTGGAGTACTTTTGATTTAGGTAGAATCATTTTAGACCCAAAACGAATTTCAAGAAATTCGCTCATCTCTAGTAATAAGATGTTCCAAGAGAAAGGCTGTCTTCATTAACATAGTTGTTTTTCATTTCTAACCTTATCTAATAACTGTCATCTGTTTCTATTCCTGACAATGAGCAGTGTCATTTCTGCCGTCTCTCCTCCTTGTAGTGATAGCGGTGTGCGACTTTTAGACTTTCAGAGGATTGTCAAGACTATAAAAGCACGGTGACATAATCATTGGGTTCAACTCAGAAAGCTTATTCATTAATTCCAAGAGACCTCAGGGACAGGAATCGTCATAAAATGAGGTAACCATTTTCAATTTTTACTAAATGTTTTCTCTATTAACCTCCAAGATGCAATAATTAAAGGACTGTACTGTATTTATACCTTGTTAAGTTGCAGGTACAATGGCCCAGATTTACTAATGTATTTGTGCCCAAAATACATCTAATAACGTGGCACAAAAGGGCACAAATTGGCGCAATTCTGCACATCTCGAATTTTTACACTTTTTCTGACATTCTCAAAAAGTGGGTTGAGCTTTGTGGAAAGTGGGCAGAGCTTCAGTGGAAAGAGGGCAGACTCTAAAATGCAACATTTTGATGCAATATTTTGGATGTAAAAATCTGTCTCACTTAAGCCAACCACATCTAGTATAGAGTCATTGAAAAAGTTTCTATCCCTGCACCACATTCATCATCCAGCCTGATAAATCTGGTGCAGGTCTAGTCAGTGGCTAAAACTGACTAATTGTAAAGATGACGTAAGCTTAGATCAGCTGTCTAGACCTGCACCAGATTTATAACAGTGGCTCAGTCTGGATAATAAATCTGGTGCAGGGATAGACACTTACCCTTTATACCAATATTGGTTGGGTTTTACCCCAGAATTGCGCCAAAATGTTGATGCAAGATAGTACATCTTAGGTCAGCTCCTGTTCTCATGAAGCTCTGCCAGACCCCGAGCATGTCCGGACAAAAGGGGTCAAAACCGTAAATATGCAAATTGTACCGAATTGTGCCATTTTGCTCAACCTTTTAGACAGATTTTGGCGCAGACCTGAAGATAAGTCATCAATATTCTACTCATGAAAACTTTTTAAATAAATTAGATATATCTGAAACTCCAGTCTTGATACGTAAATTTACCCTACTGTCTTTGGCAGGGTTTTCTGCTCTGTTTTCGAAAGTGCAGTGCGTGAGATTTTCAAAACCCCATCTATATGTAGCAGAAAAAGTTTGCAGAAAAGGTGCAGAATGTTATAGTGGATTTTCACACTTTCAAGTATAATTAATTGTAAATATGCAGCTTAAAGGGGTTTTCTGGGATTACTATGATTTTTAACAGGCGTGCTCATGCAGTTGCTTAGCTCATGTACATCTCCCTCTTTGTTTTGTGTCCATTTTGGACTCTCCAGACCCATTTTCATTATGTAGACAAATCACCCTAGTTTGTTTCCATCCTTTATGCTGCACTTCCTGTTGTTGTATCCAACCAAACCCATGAGGTACTTCTCTTTACTCAGCCACAGCTCCAGAGCCCTCCCTAACAGACACTAAATTTATACAGATCCCAGATCAGCCCCCAATTTTATGCATACCACAGATTAGTGCTCAAATTTATACAGACCCCAGATCAGCTCTCACATTTATGCAGACCCCCAAATCAATGCCCAAATTTATAGAGACCCCACATCAGATCACTTATTTATACAGATGCCATATCAGCTCCGAAATTTATACAGACCCCAGGACAGCCCCCACATTTATATAAAACCCTAAACCACACCCCTGTAAACCCTATAAGCCCCAACCTACCCCTCATTCCCCTAAATGTAGACCTCAGACCAGACAAAAAAAAAGTACTAACCTCTCCTCATCTGGGTGTCTTGGTCCCTGACTGTGACCTCATATCGCACAGCATCAGACCAAAGTGCATCCTACACACCATGGTCTAAAGCTGTACGATGTCGGGACCCAGTGCAGTGTCGACGCCCAGGGAAGAGGACCAGGGAGCGGTGAATAATGTCATACTCACCACTTCTTGGGCCTCTTGTACTAATGAGCGCTTCCATGTCGTTAGTTAATTGCGCCCCAGGCGCCGAAACACAGGCTGAGACATCCATTATGACCTGGGTCCCCCTGATTCTGCAGGCTCCACTACCACTACAGCTGCTACAGTGATAGTTACACTCCTGAACATAACATCTCAAGAAATAAAAAGCTGCATGGCCATGGTAATGAGACTGCAGCCCAGAACTGAAGATAAGAGCAATAAAGGTAAAAGAAATACATTACAAAATGACAGCGACCTTTATAAATGATTATAATTGATGTTGATGCAAACTGGAAAATCCCTTTAATCTGTGTCAAAATCCATATGTAACATACATTACGTGAATTTTGCCTCAAGCACACAGCATATTTGCTGCATACTTAACCTTACAGTTTGGACACATAGAAACCAAAGTTTCATTTCATACTGATTAGACGGTATATAATAACTAGACAGCATAGAACATTATAGTTACATACTGTGCAATTCATGTGACCCATATGTAATATATTGTGCATTTTATGTTATCAGTTACTAATACCAATAATCTCTCTCATATTTTATCCCAGTGGTTCAGCAAACGGTGACTTGAAGCTGCGTTTACAACAACTTAAATGCCACTTTACTTGGAAACTTCTATTAGAGAACTTAAAGCGTGATGAATTAGCAGAAAGATTGCATGAACAAGTGACATTTCTTGTCACCAAGAACAAATACATGGTGTACAATCTACTGGCTTATGTGATGCATCTGAAAGGGGACTACACACAAGCTATTGCCAATTTAGAGCAAGCAGAAGAAATGATTAAAGAGAATAACCCGACTGAGACTGATCAAAAGTATTTGGTGACATACGGAAATTACGCGTGGGTGTTCTACTATTTAGAGCAATATGAAGATTCTCAAAAATATATAGATAAGGTGGAGAAGATATATAAGGAACTGAACGATACCACAGACATCGCTGAAATTTATGGTGAAAAAGCCTGGTCATTGTTACACTTTGGTGGGCAATATTATGAAGACGCAAAACAATGTTTTCTGAAGGCTTTGGAGATGGAGCCAGAAGATCCTGAGTGGAACAGTGGATATGCAACAGTGGTCTACAGACTGGAAGGTTTCGATGGCAGAAAATGTCCTGCTTCAGAATGCAAATCACTGGAGCTACTGGAACGTGCAGTGGAGAAGAATCCAAACGATGTAGTGGTGAAGTCACTTCTTGCCTTGACGCTCCAAGACCTAGGCAGAACTGATGAGGGAAAAATCCATATTGAAGAAGCCATAAATCAAGCTCCAAGTTATCCATATTTACTCCGTTATGTAGCAATTTTTTACAGGAGAGCTGGGATGGTAGATGATGCCTTGCGTGTGCTACAAACTGCAGTAGATCTTAACCCAACTTCTGCATTTCTGATTCACCAAATTGGACAGTGTTACAGGAAGAAGTATTTTGACAAAAAGAGGTTTGGAAACTGGAACACTGAAGAATTAAATGACCTCCTGCAAAATACCCTGTTTCATTTTGAGAAGTCGTTGGAATACAAGAAAACATTTGTTCATGCGTATATAGACTTAGCAAAAATGTACTGTGAAGCCAAGGAATATCAAAAAGCAGAGCAGACCCTCAAAACCGTTATGGCATTTACCATTCTTACTGAGGATGACAAACAGCAGATCTATTACAATTATGGACGCTTCAAAGAAGAAAAAATGAAGTCTGAATCTGAAGCCATCAACTACTATAAAAAGTGCACACAAATTACTTTATGCACAGAATCTAGAGATTTTGCTAAAAAGTCTCTAAAAAGAATTGCTGAAAAGAAGATTCAGAATGATACTCATGATGCTGAGGGTTTTGCTTTGCTTGGCTTTGTCCATAAGATGAATGGGGAAATAAACGATGCAATCGATTGCTATGAAAAAGCCTTACAATATGATCCTCACAATGCAGAATATGTGAGAGAACTCTGTGAGCTGAAGCTGGTGATCTGAAAAAGGAACGACATAGAAGACAGAACCTGTGTTTTAAAACTAAACCTTTTTTCTTTCATAGATCAGTAGAACATGTGTCTCCATGAAATCTATCTGCAGTAATGTGCACAACTGAACATTAGACATGAGGCGGGGAGAGGAGGGGGGTGTAGCTGCAGTGTCTTTATGAGGGAGGGGGGAACAGAAAAGGGAATCTGATTAGTCAGGGCACACAGCATGTACAGAGAAATTTTGTAGGTTGGACATTTCTGCCTGAACTATATCTAAAACACCTCTTCAACTGCTACGGGAGTGATTTTTGTAGCTACAGTATAATAGTCTTTAGCAATAATTTTTTTATAAATCTTTTTAATATATTGTAACTACTTCTGCTAAACGACCAAGTGGTAGTTCAACTATAGAAAAATGTGTATATCTCCCACAACTCATTGTGATGTGATATATTAAAACAATTATGTAATCCTTGGTTTTATCAAGTATTTCAAATGACTAATATTGATTTATGGCAATAATTTTTCTTCTGTTATAATATGGCTTCGTACTGCTAGACCCATGGTACTGTGATATGACACCACTGATATTCTAGTTGCAAAACTATGGTGCCACCATCTTGTATTATATGTAAATATTTTTAGAGTGGTGAACCTCAACTCTAGTTCTCAAGTATCCCTTAAATTATTTTTTTTAGTTTTTTATTTAGGAAATCCATGGTTTTACACATGTAGTATTGTCAGTACATCAAAAATTTCCACATGATTGCTGTATGAAATATGCTTAAGATCTTATGGTCACCCAGTTACCCTATATATCCTAAGATATATAGGGGTGACTGGAATAGACAAACACTAGTTAAAGGGGTATTTCAGGATTTTACTACTGATGGCCTATCCTCAGGATAGGTTTTCAGTATCTGATCGGTGGTGGTCCTAAATCCGGGACCTCCATTGATCAGCTGTTTAAGAAGGGACCAGCACTCCCGGGTGTGACGCGGCATTCTCTTAGAGCTTCCCATGCCAGTGACATCACGTTTATCGGTCACATGGTCTAGGAGCAGCTCAGCTCCATTCAAGTGAATGGAGGTGAGCACGATACCAAGCACAGCTGCTGTACAATGTACGGCGCTGTGCTTGGTAAGCTGAGAGAAGGTAGCAGCACTCACAGGAGAGCTGGTACCTTCTCAAACAGCTGATCAGCGGGGGTCCCAGGTGTCGGACCGCCACCGATCGGACACTGATGATGGGTCATCAGTAGTAAAATCCTGGAAAACCCCTTTAATAGCAGAAGAGATTGAACACTGGTGTCAGTATGACAGTTAGTTGGCAGGCGTCACTCTTTGAATCAGTTCACATTTCAATTATTTGGTCAATTACGGGTCCAAAACTGAACAAATAAATTTATTGTGAACTCAGCCTTACAGGTCAATGTTAGTATCTGGTAAAATGTACCAGTGGCCCAAGATTCTACTATAGGGTGAAAGAGCACCACTCATTTTACACCGTTGTCAACTGATTCCACATAGATTTCTACAGAACCTGTTCTGTTACATGCTGATTCAAGTAGTGGGCCCATGACAAAGTGGAGAGGGTGTCTGCATTAAGTTGACGTCACTGTTTATTTTTCCCTTCTTCTGATCCATCACTCCCAAAAAACAGATTTTATCTTTTGAGCATCCGCCTTCACATGGTCGACATTTGGTCAGTAATCCATCAGTATTGCTAAAGCCAAAAAAGCAGGAGTGGATCTAAAACAAAGATGACATGTGACTGGAATATTTGCATGTCATATTTTGTACCTCTGCTTTTGGCTTCCAAATCAGGAGAATATCCTGATACAAAATACTGACCGTGTGATACAGGCCTTATGGACGCACCAAAGACAGGATCCATTGGGGTTTTCAGTTCTTCTGACAGATAAGAAGGTTAAAATAAATGGTGAGGTCAACAAGGCCAAACAGTGATACTTATGGCCACGTCACAGAGTGATGAATGTGGCAACAGCGAGAGGAGTCAAGATAGTGGCCCTATCACAGAGTGGGAAGGGTGGCAAAAGCATGAGGAGTCAACACAGTGGCCCATTCACAGAGTGGTGAGAGTGGCAACAGCATCTGAAGTCCACACAGTGGCCCAGTCACAGAGTGGGAGGGTAGCAACAGCATGAGGAGTCAATACAGTGGCCCAGTCACCGTGTGGCATCACAAGTCAACATAGTGGCCCAGTCACAGAGTGGTGAAGGTGGCAACAGCATCAGGAGTCAACACAGTAGCCTAGTCACAGAGTGGTGAGGTGGGGGGCAACAGAGGGGCAGTAACAGCACGATAGTGGCAGTAAGATAAGATGGCAGCAGAGGCAGCAGGTGTGTGGCAGCATCAGAATAGTGATTCATCTTTATAAAGGTTAGTCTCTTCATGTTTTGTGTGGAAAGGCAAGTTCTCTTTGGGGTAACAATGCCCCCTCCGCACTGCACAACACTCTGATGTCACACTACTGGCCAGGCAGGAAAGCTTGTCCAGGGCAAAATCGTCCAGTCGCAGCCACAAATCAAGTTTGGCTGCCCAGTAAACTAGTCGATCTTGGATCTGGGGTGGCAGGGTGCACTCCATGTATGCCACCACCTGCTGGTTCAGGTTCTGCTCCATGTCCTGCTGCTGGGTGGTTTCTTCAGTAGGTGGGTGAAAAAAAGTTCTCACTAGAGACTCCAGACTTCAGTTGCTGCTGATGCAGCTGGTGCTGCTTTTGGCCCCCCACCCCCTCCATCAGCCATGGCAGTGGAGCATGAGTACAGAGGGCCCCCCGGTCAGATTTTTGTGAGGATTGGTGATGACACACATAGGCTGTCTTGATAGTAGGTGGAAAAAAGGCCCCCATTTTGGACTGCTAGTGAGGATATAATATGGTGGAGAGCCAGTAGTCATCCCTCTGCTGAATGGTGAGAATATGGCTGTCACTACACAAGCAACTCAGCATGCATCTGGCCATTTAAGCAAAGGACTCAGAGCAGTGGTGTAGCTAGAACTGCCTGGGTCCCACAGCAAAATTTTGTACGCTGCCCCCCCATCCCCCATGAGCATCCTGGCATCGCAGTTGTGCATATGTAACAGTGGGTTCACATCATGTTTTTCCTATCCGTTTAATGTATACATTGATTTAAAAAAAGGTACCATGTACAAATACACAGCAGACTCCGTTTTTGTGTCCTGTATTTTTTTTACAATGGAAATGTATGGTGAACCGACGCCATTGTATGGATCAGTCTCAGGCATCTGTTAATGTATACATTTTTGTATACATTAAACTGATGGCAAAAATGTAATGAGAACCCAGCCGTAGTGCCAGAATAAGCACCAGTACAAAGTAGAGCAGCGGGGCAGAGAGGGGAGGCCACCATGTACTGACAGAGCACAACCTGGGCCTGGTGGTCAGGGGTGAGGACTGTGTTTCCCAAGGATCATTTATCTATTGGGAAATACAGGGCACAGTATAATATATGTACTAGAATCTATATACTATAAAGATATTAGCCCTACCCTGGGAACATAAGACAATTAGGGGGTCATTTATTAAACAGAAATATGCCTATATTAGGTGTAACAAGCTGCAATTGTTCCCCACTCATGCCAGGTCTAAAAAGAGGTGGCGTGGGCAGCGAAGGGGATACAGCTATGGCCATACAGTTATTGGGTAACACCACCATACAGTTACTGGATACTTCCATACAGTGACCGGATAAAACCGCCATATAGTAACTGGATAACACCGCCATACAGTAACTGGATACTTCCACACAGTGACTGGATAAAACCACCATACAGTGACTGGATAAAACCACCATACAGTGATTGAATAACACCACGATACAGTCACCAGATAACACCTCCATAGAGTACCTGGATAACACTGCCATACAGTTACTGGATAGCAACACAATACTGTTACCGAATAACACCGCCATACAGTGATTGCATAACACCCCCATACGGTCACCAGATAGCACCACCATATAGTTACCAGATAATGCCTCCATACAGTGACCGGATAGCACCATCATACAGGGACTGGATAACGCGGCCATACACTAGATAACACCTCCATACAGTGACCAAATAAAAGGGTATAACAGGCACAGGTAATGACTTGGGGCACTGTACAGGGTATGGTAAGAGGGCACAATGCAGGGTATAAGGGAGCACAGTATGGGGTGGAGGGGCACAGTCACATGACCCTGTACCTTATGGTACATGCGGTTTAGACACCACCATTATGAGAGGCACTGGAGTGAGACAAGGGCACGGGGTCCTGGATGGACAGGAGGGGTGGACACAGCAAGTAGGTGGAAGGGGTTCTGAGAGGGATTCATACAAGAAGTGGGGACAGAAGGTCTGTGCAGGGCAGCAACGGGAGATGGTGGAACAGGAGCTCTGGATACATGAGTGAGGAAAGGAGACAGAAGGGGCTCCATGAGGATGAGATAAGAGGACAGGATATGGGAGGGGGGGCAAAGGCAGGAATCATGGAGGCAAACTTCTTCATGAGGCAGTAAAGCACCTAAATAGCATGACGTGCAGACTCGCTCAAAGACTGTCTACATCTCTTCACACTGCTGCTCCAGCCGCTGCGGTCTCTCTCCTCCTCCTCAGGCAGCACATCCTGTGTAGAGGGGACATGTCCTCTGTGCTGGAGTGAAGAGGGAGCGTGTCTAAAGCTCTGCAGCACAGGAGCTTGTAAAGGGGACAGCAGCAGCCAGCCTCTGCATGCTGTTGATGCTCCCTTGCTACAGTCTGAGGCTGCGGCCCTGCTACTGCTCCAGGGCCTCTTCTGCCCTCGGGCCCCGAAGTAGTGGCTTCCCTGATAGCTACGCCCCTGACTCAGAGGGACTCCATGCCAAGGTGTGTTGGGTCATCTGCCTGCTCTTCCTCACCACCCTCCAGCTCTTCTCCTGTCACTTGCTCAGATAAATCACCCATTTCTGTATACATTGCTTGTGCATGAATGTCCTCCTCCTCTTCTCCAAGTCTTCTGTCCTCTGGTCAGACAGATTTATCAGCATCTGCTCCAGGACGTGAAAGAGTGGAATGACATCATTCATCCTTTAGTCATGGTGACTGACTAATAAAGTAGCCTCATCAAAGGGCCTGAGCAAACGGCAGGTGTCACGCTTGAGCTGCCACTGGCTAATGTTGAAGTTACACAGGGGAGTACTCCTGTCCACCTGCATCATCAAGAAATCTTTCACGGCCTTCCTTTGCTCATATAGTCAGTCCAACATGTGGCAGGTGGGGTTCCAACAGGTGGAAATGTTGCATATGAGGCAATGTTTGGGAATGCTATTCTACATTTGCAGTTCAAAGAGGGAATGATTTGTAGGTTAAGAGTGGCTGAAATGGTTAGGGAACAGCATGGGGAGGATGTCTGGATGCATCTTGGACTACAAAGTTGCTGCTATTAACGATAATGTCCGACTATTACGCCACTTTTACGGAATGACAAAAATACCCCCCAAAACCCAAGATAACATTGATTTTACAGGAAATATTGTTAGGAAACATATATTTACTTGTATGTAAAGCACAAGTAGCAGCACGCAGGTCATATCAGCAGCAGGCACTCGCCCTGAGTGTTTTACATGGTCAGCTCAGCAGCAGGTACTCGCCCCTAATGTTTTAGATGGTCAGATCAGCAGCAGACCCTCACCCCAAATGTTTTTGAGTGTCAGCAGCACTGAACGGCAACTTGTCAGGATGACGACCAGAGTGAAGAAGCAACATAGTAACATAGTTTATAAGGCCGAAAAAAGACATCTGTCCATCCAGTTCGGCCTTTTATCCTGCAAGTTGATCCAGAGAAAGGCAAAAAAACCCTGTGAGGTACAAGCCAATATTCCTCACTTTAAGGGAAAAATTCCTTCCCAAAGAGGAAGAGGAAGTAGTGGCCCATGAAATCACTGGCCCAACATGGGAAGGAGGCAAGCTGAGTGAGGACAGCAGTACAGAGAGGGAGGGATCTACAGCACCGCAACAGGCTGTAAGAGGCGGTGGGGTGGCAAAAGAGAGAAGGCAGGCCACACCAACAAGTGTGGATGATAAAAGAATTGTCATTTGTAACCTGTGCCGTACCAAAATGAGCAGGGGCATGAACACTAGCATCCTGACCACCAACAGCATGATCTTCATGACAGCAAAGCACCCTAATAGGTGGGCCAAACACCTGGGTCCACAATCCGTGTCTGCGGGTCACACCACTGCCTCCTTTTCCCAGTGTTACGTGCTAGCCAAGACACAGGCCCAGATGCCTCCCCCCTGCACCTGGACCCTCGCAAGCACCATCAGCGAGCACATCCACTTCTGTGTCCCAGCGCAGTGTACAGATGTCTATACCCCAGGCCTTTGAACGAAAGCGCAAATACCCAGCCACCCACCCACAGGCCATAGCACTAAATGCACACCTTTGGAAATTGCTGGCGCTGAAAATGTTGCTGTTTAGGCTTGTGGACACTGAGGCTTTTCGCAGTCTGATTGCGGCGGCTGTCCTTCGTTACTCAGGACCTAGCCGCCACTATTTTTGCCAGTGTGCCCTCACCGCCTTACACCAGCTTGTGTCCCGTAGCATCTAATATATGTTGTGATGTTCTTCAGACAGATAAGCACGTATATATGGGATCCTTCTATTAATGGATATGGCACTTACAAGACTCCTGGGAGGTAAACTTATTGTTAGATTCTGGTTATACAAAACAACATTACAATCCCAATATCTTTTCGGGCCAAACAATGATATGTGACAGGGGCGTACATAGAAATCACTGGGCCCCATGGCAAGAATCTGAATTGGGCCCCCTTGTGCGTGACCAATAGCACCCCGTGGGTACGTTCACATCTACTGCCGAGGTTCCAGCAGAAGCCTCAGTCGCAGATTCTGGCAAAAATAAAGGGCAAAACACCGCTACATGCCGGATCTCGAATGACCCCATTATTATGAATGGGATCCCGCAGGTGGCAGAAGTGTTTGTCATATGCTGGATCTGGCCATTCAGGTATTCTGCTGGGATGCTGGAACAGAATACCAAAATCTGATCGTAAGTGATTACCTAGCCTTACCCGACAAACTGTGCCTGCTGCTGCTACTTTTTATATAGTGTGCCATCCTTCCCCCATGGACTGTGCCTGCTGCTGCTACTTTTTATATAGTGTGCCATCCTTCCCCCATGGACTGTGCCTGCTGCTGCTTCACCTCCTCCCCAATGCTGACTTACTGTTTGTGCTGCTGGCAGAGCACAGACTGGGCCTGGGGCAGATCTTCACGGAGCTGGACTGGAGTCTGGACTGGTGACGCTGCTGGATCAGGTCAGGTCTGGACTGGTCAGTCAGGTCACAGTACAACACGTGCTGGCCAAGGAACAGGAAAGGGACATTTTACAAAGTGCAGACACAGAAAACTAAAGGATTTAATCCAGTCACAACTTATGTTTCTCTGACTGCTGCAGAACCTTCTAACACACACCTCAGCTGCTGCAGAACATCATAGTACACACCTCAGCTGCTGCAGAATCTCCTAATACACACCTCAGCCGCTGAAGAACCTCCTAATACACACCTCAGCTGCTGCAGAACATCATAGTACACACCTTAGCTGCTGCAGAACCTCCTAATATACACCCCAGCTGCTGCAGAACCTCCTAATACACACCTCAGCTGTTGCAGAATCTCATAATACACACCTCAGCCGCATAACAACCTCCTAATACACACCTCAGCCGCTGCAGAACCTCCTAATACACACCTCAGCTGCTGCAGAACCTCCTAATACACACCTCAGCTGCTGCAAAACATCATAGTACACACATTAGCTGCTGAAGAACCTCCTAATACACACCTCAGTTGCTGCAGAACATCATAGTACACACCTCAGCTACTGCAAAACCTCCTAATACACACCTCAACTGCTGCAGAACATCATAGTACACACCTCAGCTGCTGCAGAACCTCCTAATACACACCTCAGCTACTGCAAAACCTCCTAACACACACCTCAACTGCTGCAGAACATCATAGTACACACCTTAGCTGCTGCAGAACCTTCTAATACACACCTCAACTGCTGCAGAACATCCTAATACACACTACAGCTGCTGCAGAACCTCCTAATACACACCTCAGCTGCTGCACAACATCAAAATACACACCACAACTGCTGCAGAACCTCCTAATACACACCTCAGCTGCTGCAGAACCTCCTAATACACACCTCAGCCGCTGCAGAACCTCCTAAGACACCTCAGCTGCTACAGAACATCACAATAGTAACAAGGGAACTACAAGTCTCATCATCACCAGATTGTTATTATTGGAAATTAGGGGGCAACACAGGGAGAGGTAAAATGGAGAGAACTACAACTCCCAGTGGATATTACACACACAGAGTATAAGGCCAGGTTCACATCACTGCTTAGTTTTCTGTACTTCTGATCTGTCAGAAAAAAACAGATCCTGTATTTCAAGCATCCGTTCTGCACATTCCGCATTTGTTTGAGCCATTTCTGTCTGAGATCCGTTATTTTAGACGGAAAAAAGTCCTGCATGCAAAACTAAACGGTGATGTGAACTCAGCCTAAGAAGAGAGAACTACAATTCCCAGCATGTCCAGATTATTATAGGGCATCATCCACTTGTAGGTGATAGCTTTAAAAAGAAATAACTATAACGACCAGTATGGCCAGACTTATTATGAGACATCAGTATACATTACAGAGAGGAGGTATAAGAAGAGAGAACTACAACTCCCAGCATTACCCGACTGTACTAGGGCATAAATTAAAATTACATGGAGAGGGATACAACAGGACAAAAAAACTACAACTCCCAGCATTACCAGACTGTACTAGGGCTCTGCTATTAGTTGGCTTCCTTCACTGGCCACATGGTTGATGACATCACCAAAGGTCCTTCTCCACTTCTTACATTCTTAGGTAGCCATAAAAGTTTAATTAGTAGGCAGGGCCTATCCTGCACTGCGGGCCCCCTTCCCCCAGGGACCCCAGAGCAGCTGCGTGGTCTGCCTCTATTGGTACGCCACTGATATGTGATCGTATTACATATCATTGAGTATTTCATTGTGATATTTCATGGCCCTTTAGAACTTTTGAATCAATTGAGTTAAGTTTAAAAAGACTCTTATCCATGCAACTAGTATTTATGTTTCTGTAAGAAATTTCCATCTACCAGGGTGTCTTATACTATGTACTTATATGGTTAAATAATAAACACTGTGCCTTTAATATATAGCCACTGGGGCGAGACTGCCCGTTCACAGATACAACTATACACATCCTTGAACATATTCTTTTATATGGCTCATACCCAAATGCTTGGCCCTATACAATATATCATACTGAGCGCATTAGCTCTCACGGGATTTACAGCCAGTACCCTTGGTTATAGCGTCAGGTTGCCAGACAACATGACGTCATCAGTCACGTGATCGCGGTGGCACATGTGACTCCCAGACATGCGCACTTCCCTGCTAGGTCCGGGGACACTGTATTGTATACGAACGTAAGTGCCTTAGGTTAAGGGTAAATGAAAAATGTGACAGAAACCTTTCAATATGAGGAAAACTTGAGTAAGGTCCTCCTTTGCACTGAATGTATTTTTTTAGGACCTCTGGCATATATTAATGTATTTAGTCATGTGATCACGGCAGCACACGTGACCCCCGGACATGCGCACTCCAAAGCCGGTCTGGGGACACTATCCTGTATACAAATGGAAGTATATCAAGGTATGAGCTAAATATCAGCTTGGTTTTAATCATTTGATGTATGAATTTTCTGAACAAAACTATCTGTGCATTGAGTGCACTGGATTATGATCTTGTGGCATATGTTAATTTATAATGTTAAATTATGTACAACAATTATATGCAGCAACCACTGGTAATAGGGTATTTAAGATGTGTGTGCACATGTATATGCATGCTTGATAAAGGCACAGGTACAGGCCGAAACGTAGCATGGTTTGGGTTTTCCAATGGAATAAAAGGACATTTATTTCACCGCAACCACATGGAAAAGGAAGGACTGTAGTACCAGCAACTTGGCCAGGAGCAGATTCAGCTTCTGCGCCGTTGGATGAATGCATGCATACTGTTGATTTTGTGCAATCGCCTTAATGATTGATTGCTGGCGAAATGCTTGACGAGGAGTAAGGAGGGAGGAGCATCAGGATCAGTAGATGATGGGAAGGAAACAAAGCCCCTGTCTGCTGAGGTAGTAGAGCCTTGACTGCTGGAAAAAGTTTGAGGGCTGCTAGGAGATGCTTCAGGCTGTACCATAACATTGGCTCCACGGTTTGCCCAGGCCACTTTATGGTGATGCCCAAGTATTGACATAGGACCGTGATGCCAACATTGTTACCCTGGCCACGCTTCACCTTCTGCCCACAGACTCTACACATGGCCACGCTGACGTCCTCCAGCGACTTGATGAAAAATTCCCACACTGGCAAAAATAGCATTTTACCCCCACCACTGTGTGCTGTCGGCCACTGCCTCTATGAACCTGTGCACAGCTAGTTGTTTCCAGACAGGTAGGCTCATGAGTAGCAGACGGTCTACCCCGGGAGCATTTGGCTCCAGATCTCAAACTGCTGTCACCCTGCTGACTCACGGTCACACTTGCACCCTACTGGCTCAGCCGCTGACTCATGCTCAGGCTGGCACTCCTGATGATGATTATGATGATGAAGTAGCTTCTTCACCTGCCTCCTACGTGCGATCGGCTACATCATCATCCAGTACTGTCTGCTTGTCACTAATGACATCCTCACCAATCTTAAGGCTGCGTCCCTTACCACTAAACACACATAAGAAATTTGGGCAGTAACCAAGCACATTATCCTGAAACAAAACCCATAGTATATTACTAGTGATGATCGAGCACCGCGATGCTCGGGTGCTGGGGTGCTCTGGCTGAACACTAAGTGGTGCTCGAGTGTTCGGCCGAGCACCCGAGTATAATGGAAGTCAATTGGAGAAGACCAGGCACCCCCTGCTCTTCAGAGGGGAGGGTGTCTGGTTCATAGAGAAACGTGAGAAAATGGTGGAAATACCACTGAAATGGTTAGGGAACAGCATGGGGAGGATGTCTGGATGCATCTTGGACACCAAAGTCGCTGCTATTAACGATGATGTCCGAGTATTTACGGAATGACAATAATACCCCCAAAAACCGAAGATAGCATCGATTTTACAGGAAATATTGTTAGGAAACATATATTTACTTGTATATAAAGCGCAAGTAGCAGCACGCCCTCACCCTTAATGTTTTACATGGTCATCTCAGCAGCAGGCACTCGCCCCTAATGTTTTAGATGGTCAGATCAGCAGCAGACCCTCACCCCAAATGTTTTTGAGTGTCAGCAGCATTGAACGTCAACTTGTCAGGATGAGGACCACAGTGAAGAAGTGGAAGAAGAGGTGGTGGACGATGAAATCACTGGCCCAACATGGGAAGGAGGCAAGCTGAGCGAGGACAGCAGTACAGAGGGGGAGGGATCCGCAGCACCGCAACAGGCTGGAAGCGGCGGTGGGGTGGCAAAAGGGAGAAGGCAAGCCACACCAACAAGTGTGGACGATAAAAGAATTGTCATTTGCAACCTGTGCCATACCAAAATAAGCAGGGGCATGAACACTATCAACCTGACCACCACCAGCATGATCTTCATGGCAGCAAAGCACCCTAATAGGTGGGCCAAACGCCTGGATCCACAATCGGTGTCTGCGGGTCACATCACTGCCTCCTCTTAGCCTGTGTTACATGCTAGCCAAGACGCAGGTCCAGATGCCTCCCGCCCTGCACCTGGACCCTTGCAAGCTCCATCAGCGAGCACATCCACTTCTGTGTCCCAGCGCAGCTTACAGATATCCATGCCCCAGGCCTTTGAACGAAAGCGCAAATACCCAGCCACCCACCCACAGGCCATAGCACTAAATGCACACCTTTACAAATTGCTGGCGCTGAAAATGTTGCTTGTGGACACTGAGGCTTTTCGCAGTCTGATGGAGGCGGCTGTCCCTCGTTACTCAGTACCTAGCCGCCACTATTTTTGCTGGTGTGCCCTCACTGCCTTACACCAGCATGTGTCCTGAAACATAACCTGTGCCCTGACCAACGCAGTTACTGGAAAGGTCCACTTAACGACTGACACATGGACAAGTGCTTCTGGCCAGGGACACTACATTTCCCTGACGGCACACTGAGTGAATGCTGTGGAGGCTGGGAGCAAGTCGTACCCTGGGATGGCACAAGTGCTACCGACACAAAGGACTGCGGGCCCTACTTCCATCAGGATTTCTGCCACCACCTACATTAGTGGCTGCAACCCCTCCTTCTCCTCCAACCACTTCCATCTAGGAATTCTCATCTTGCAGCACCAGTCAGACTTCAGTCAGTAGCTGGAAGCAGTTTAGCACAGAGGTGGGGAAGCGGCAACAGGCTGTGCTGAAACTTATTTGCTTAGGTGACAAACAACACACCGCCACACTGCTGTGACAGTGTATAAGGGACCAGGCTGAGCTGTGGCTCTCGCCACTCAACCTACAACCAGGCGTGGTTGTGTCTGATAACGGCCGCAACTTGGTGGCGGCTTTGGAGCTCGGCAAGCTCACACACATACTGTCACGCTCAGGTGTGAGGGGAAAACCACACAGAGTGTAGGAGGGAAAGAAGATTAGGCCTGGAAACTAAGGAAGGAAGATGGACACCTCGTAAAGGAAACCCTGACTCTGTTCCTGACTGACTACCAGTATGAACAGGCCTCAAATGTAGGCGAGTTCATACACAGGAAGCTAAACCAAACTGACCCTATAGGACCCTGGAACTAATGACAGGAATGAGTCTACCTGTTCCTCCAACAGGAAGGACGAACAGAAGTCTCCCTCAGGCTAAACACCTGCTTCAACTTAGTGGTTCAGCGGTTTCTCAAAACCTACACCAATTTGCCTGAGCAGCTGGTGAAGGTGCCCATTTCCGAAAGTCACCTACAGCTTCCGCCGGTCTGGCAACGCTGCAGCAGCGCTTACACTTGCCAGCTCACTGACTGCTGTGCGACCTGAGCACGCGCTGGAACTCTACCTGCTCACAATAAAGACGGACAGCACTGCATGTGGAAAAGGTTCTGATAAGCGGCCCAGTGTCACAACTAGAAGGGAAAAGGTTTTTTTTAAATGGTAAAGGAGTACCTAGCTGACAATGTCAACGTCCTCAGCAATCCCTCTGTGCCTTATAATTATTGGGTGTCTAAGCTGGACATGTGGCATGAACTGGCGCTCTACGCCTTGGAGGTGCTGGCCTGCCCTGCCGCCAGCCTTTTGTCAGAGCGGTTATTTAGTGCCGCTGGGGGCATAATAACTGCTAAGCGCATCTGCCTGTCAACTGACAATGCTGACGCTAATCAAAATGAACAAGGCCTGGATTGCCCCTGACTTCGCTACTCCACCAGAGGAAAGCGGCTGAACATAAAGGAAATTTAAATGTGGCTTTAAGGTGTATTGAATACACTGTATTTCCATGAACCCTTCCTCTTCCTCCATCATATCAAACTGCTTATTAGGCTGCCCTCACCTTTAAATATTTAAGAGGTTCACCAGCAGGCCCTCACCCCTAATTTTTTAACCTAAAAAATTAACATCACTCTGGTCCTCCTCCTGACATGTTGACCTAACAAGAACCTGTCTTGCGCCGCCCTCCAAACTGAAACATGAAGCTAGGAGTTTTGGATGACTTTGTTTCTTGTGCTCTGCCAGCAGACACTGTTTCACCGCGCCCACCGTGCACCATCAGCAGCATGCCCACTTCCCTGTCCCTTACTGCTCGCCTTGCGCATACTAAATGGTATATATGCAAGTTTGTCAAAAGTACAGTTGCACAGATTTTTTTTAGTGTATGAGCAGAAAAATGTCACCGAATGAGCAAACGTTATGCAGCAGACGCAGCGCAGGTAATGTCACATACCTGTGCTGCATGTGCAGTATAACCTTTCTGTATCCTAAATACCTGATATCCAGTGTATTTTTTTCTGCCGTTATTCATATAATGTATAACGTTTGCGTAATCAAGCACAGATAGTGTAGGGATAAGATTTTGGCTAGGCAGGGCTAGTTGTTCTGTTGAAAAGACCCAAAAATTCTTTTAAGGACTTTTGCTATATCTGGCTGCAATATTGTTATTCTTGCTGGTCAAAATTTGTGCAAGTTTGCCTAATCTTAACACCAGCTGTGCAGCGTGTGCAGTACAATGTTTGTTTCTCCTATATACCTGACATTTATTGTGTTTCTTTCTGCCGCTAATCGCGGTGACATTACATGTGCAGGACAATGTATGTTTCTCCTATATACCTGATATTTATTGCGTTTCTTTCTGCCACTAATCACGGTAACATTACATGTGCAGGACAATGTATGTTTCTCCTATGTACCTGACATTTATTGCGTTTTTTTTTTTCTGCCGCTAATCACGGCGATATTAGTAATGTCGCCTTCAATAGCCGCAGAAAAAAATACACCGGATTTCTGTTATTTGGGATACACAAATGTTAGGTGGTGTTAAGGTCAGGCAACCTTGCGCAATTTTTAACTCACCACAAAAATAATATATTGCAGCCAGATATAACAATGGACTTTTGTGTCTTTTGAACAGAACAACTAGCCCTGCCTAGCCAAATCCTATCCCTACACTATATGTTCCTCCTTGCGCAAATGTTATACAGCAGACGCAAAAGAGGTACTGCGGCCTTAATCAACGGTAGAAAAAATAGCAACGGATGTCAGGTATATAAAGTACAGAAAGGCTCTAATGCACACGCTGTGCACGTGGTGTTAGTGTCAGGCACACTTGCGTTCTTTTTGCCCCAAAATAAAAAAAAAATGCAGCCAGATATAACAATGGACTTTTGTGTCTTTTGAACAGAACTACTAGCCCTGCCTAGCCAAATCCTATCCCTACACTATATGTGCCTCCTTGTGCAAATGTTTTACAGCAGACGCTAAAGAGGTACTGTGGCCTTAATTAACGGCAGAAAAAATAGCAAAGGATGTCAGGTATATAGTATACAGAGAGTAATACATCATGCACCAGCTGCACAGGTGGCATTAATGTCAGGCCACCTTGCGCAATTTTTAACCCCTTAAAAAAATAAAATATATATATTGCAGCAAGATATAATAGCCCATAAAAGGGCTTTTGGGTCTTTTAAAAAAAAATACTATCCCTGCCTAGCGTTCTTCTCTCCCTACACTATCTGTCCCTCCTTGCAGCAGCTCTCCCTGACTTGGTCTGAGCCAGTCACATGTTACTGGGTGCTATATAGCACCCAATGACGCGTTCCCAGCCATCCAATCAGTGTAATGCCAGTACCTCCCCGCACGCTAATAGGCTAATTAGCGTGTGGGGAGGGGACTCGAGCATGGCGCTTGAGCACACGCGGTGTTCGGCCCAACACCGCGTGGTCCCAAGCGCCACCATGTTCGGCCGAATAGCATATTCGGCCGAACATGTTCGCTCAACACTATATATCACCAAAACAAAAACTGGGAAAAATTCAAATATCATAAAAGTTACATCATTAAAATAAATCCATGGTGGTAAAGCCACATACAAGGCACATGGCAGGGCAGGAAATCAGGGCGGATGGCAGTAGTACATAAACACAATTCATAAATAAAAAACAAAAAGAGGGGAGTACAGATTCACAGGTTATAGTAAAGTGCATGTGTATATAATTCCAATGTACAACATATACCCAGACTACTTGAAAAAATCATCCAGTTAGTATCAGTTACAAAACAGTATAGCATATAGTGTAAATCTACCATACCAGCTGTGATGCCCTGCGCCGGGTCCATAATATACGGGCCACGGCCATTTTTACACTGCATCACAGGTGTGGACCAGTTCACTAAGGAGTGCTTCTGTGGGGTTTCTCTCTGTGCCTGCGCACTACAAAAAAAAAAGAACATGTTCTATTTTTTGTGGTGCAGACGGATTACGGACCTATTCAAGTTGAATGGGTCTCCATCCGTCTGCGGAAACCACGTGGATGTTGCCTGTGCATTGGGGACAGCAAATTGCAGTCCTCAATGCACGGAACAGCGGCACATGTTCGTGTGCATGAGCCCTTATAAACACGTAAGAACTTTCCTAAGAAGAATTTGTGAAAAACAGTTTTCTATTGCTGCAGACGATTTCCAACACCCGTCTTCAATGTTCAGAGCAGTTCTAAATAGCGAAAGATGTTCCTCACTCACTGCATTGCCCTGCCCTCACTGCCACCCTCATATAATGCCTATAGCTGACCATAAATACTATATATACTGCCCTGTCTGAAATCGGAACACTGTCAACAGTGAGTGAGATCTGTATGCCCGATGTGCTCTCTAACTGTCTAGCCACCAGGAGATGCAAGAGATCACTGACGGTATAGGTGACCACAGCTTGATCAGTCTTGTTCCATAAAAAGTATATGTGAAAAAGGAGCTTTGTCAAGACATGAAGCAGTCTAGCGACCTCATGTGCACAAGAGATGCTTCTAGGTTACCTTTAAAGTGGAGGTAGTGTGCCAAGTCTTTTTGACTCTGACTGCATGATCTACAACTAACAATGGGCAATGACCAGACCATTTTTTACCATTGTCTTTCATCTGTTATGTCAAGAATTAATACTAGTTTTGAGCGCATTGAACCCAACTAAGTCACATTCAGCCCGAATTTCAGAATAAATTTGATTCGCCACAAAGCCAAATTTCCTCATGCTTCGTGGTAGCGAATTGATTTTACATGAAATAGTGTAAAAAATTATACTTACCTCCTCCATTTCCTCACAATGGGCCAGCCGCCGCCATCTTGATTGAAGATCTTGCATGAAATCCTGTGCGCAGTGATGAATGACGTCACTACGGTGCCTTGAGTGATGAAGTCATCTCAGGCCCTGTGAGATTTTTCACCATATCTTTAATCAAAATAGTGGCTGGCCTGTCACAAATAAATGGAAGAGGTAAGTATGATTTCATATATTTTTCTGTTAATTTTGCACATCATGTATGATTGCGGCATCTGAGGGGTACAATGATGGGGTGTGGCGCAACTGTAGCCCCCCATCATTGTGCCCACTACTTACAAATAGAGATGAGCGAGTAGTGAAATATTCGAAAGTTCAAAATTCGATTCGAATAGACCGCGAAATTCGACTATTCGACCGAATATCGAATCCCATTAAAGTCTATGGGGAAAAAATGCTCGCCACTTGGAAATCTCAATTCGACCACTTGGAGGTCACCAAGTCCACCCTGGAACCTCAGAAAAGGATGCCAACACTGCTGGAATGCAACTGGGACAGCAGGGGAAGCATGTCTGGGTGCATATAACGCGCCCAAGTCGCACTATTACGCCACTATCACAGCCTCTCAACAATACACTCCAAACACAATCTAACCTCTCTGTAAAGTGAGACCATACAAGGAAACCTTCTTCCTCTACATTGCCATGGACCCCAAGCCAAACTAGACAAAAAAACGATGAAATTCTGCACCCCTTAAAATCACGTTGCCTATGACAACCACAGATGGCATAGGCAAGGGGGAAAGCAAATAGACCCCACCCCTAATTGTCATTGTGTGTGTGTGTGAGATGTGGTCAGACATGTCTTCTTTAAAATGTAAAAACAACTCAAACACATGCAGAAGCCTTAAAATGCCCAAATTGTTGGCGCTTGAGATGTCAGTGACCCGACCTGGCCCAGTGTCATGTCTAGCAGGTAAAGCAGTGGGGATGTTGAGGGATGCGTAGGACCGCAAAAGGCAGGAAGAGGCCGTGGGCTGGCCAGAGGCTCATGGAAAATTTTGTGGCGGCCCAAGAGGTGACACCTCTTAAAAATTATGTGGAGGCCCAAGAGGTGAGACCTCTTAAAAATTATGTGGAGGCCCAAGAGTTGACACCTCTTAAAAATTATGTGGAGGCCCAAGAGGTGAGACCTCTTAAACATTTTGCGCAGGCCCAAGAGGTGAGACCTCTTAAAAATTATGTGGAGGCCCAAGAGGTGAGACCTCTTAAACATTTTGTGGAGGCCCAAGAGGTGAGACCTCTTAAAAAATTATGTGGAGGCCCAAGAGGTGAGACCTGTTAAATATTTTGTGGAGGCCCAAGAGGTGAGACCTCTTAAAAATTATGTGGAGGCCCAAGAGGGGAGACCCCGTTAAAAATTATGTGGAGCCCAAGAGGTGACACCTCTTAAAAATTATGTGGAGGCCCAAGAGGTGAGACCTGTTAAATATTTTGTGGAGGCCCAAGAGGTGAGACCTCTTAAAAATTATGTGGAGGCCCAAGAGGGGAGACCCGTTAAAATTTGTGGAGGCCAAGAGGTGACACCTCTTAAAATTATGTGGAGGCCCAAGAGGTGAGACCTCTTAAAATTATGTGGGGCCAGAGGGACCCGTAAAATTTGGCAGGCAAGGTGAGACCTCTTAAAAATTATGTGGAGGCCCAAGAGGTGAGACCTCTTAAACATTTTGTGGAGGCCCAAGAGGTGAGCCATAAATATAAAAATTTTTCTGATTTACGGAGCAATTCTACGGCGGTTAAGGAGGAGGAGGGAGGAGTGGAGGAGGAAATGGCACTTCATACAGATGGCACTTCACTTTTGGCTGCTTTCCACGGTTGGAGAAGCAAAGTCCGGGTCAATCCACTTGCTGTTCATTTTGATTAGCGTCAGCCTGTCGGCACTGTCGGTTGACAGGCGGCTGCGCTTATCGGTGATAATGCCCCCGGCAGCGCTGAACACCCTTTCTGATAGCACGCTGGCGGCAGGGCAGGCAAGCACCTCCAAGGCGTACAGGGACAGTTCCAGCCACGTGTCCAACTTGGATTGCGAAGACCCAGTACAGTTTGTTCTCCACTATCCGGACAACACGTGTGTCCGGGAAAAGCAGCCAGCTGAAGTCAGCCATGTGTGCCAGA
>ONZH01006953.1:0-30461 GCA_900303285.1 Rhinella marina | reverse complement strand
CAATGCTGGCCTGCAGGAGGCAGCACTGCATTGGAATATACTAAATTTTGTATTCTGTAATAGATAAAAATACTTTGCTTGTTATAGTCATCTAGAGTGGGAGGTGCTTCTGGAAGCATGGGTTGAAATTTCTCCAGATTACCTCAGCAAATTAATAGCTAGAATGCCAAAGGTCTGCAATGCTGTAATTGCTGCAAATGGAGCATTATTTGACAAAAGCAAAGTTTGAAGGAGAAAATTATTATTTCAAATAAAAATTCTCTATTCATTTTGTAACTCATTTAATAAATAGTAACATAGTTACATAGTAACATAGTTTATAAGGCCGAAAAAAGACATATGTCCATCCAGTTCGGCCTGTTTTCCTACAAGTTGATCCAGAGGAAGGCAAAAAAACCCTGTGAGGTAGAAGCCAGTTTTCCCCACTTTAGGGAAAAAAATTCCTTCCTGACTCCAATCAGGCAATCAGAATTACTCCCTGGATCAACGACCCCTCTCTAGTAACTATAACCTGTAATATTATTACCCTCCAAAAATACATCCAGGCCCCTCTTGAACTCTTTTAGTGAACTTACCATCACCACCTCCTCAGGCAGAGAGTTCCATAGTCTCACTGCTCTTACCGTAAAGAATCCTCTTCTATGTTTGTGTACAAACCTTCTTTCCTCCAGACGCAGAGGATGGCCCCTCGTCACAGTCACAGTCCTGGGGATAAATAGATCGTGGGAGAGATCTCTGTACTGACCTCTGATATATTTATACATAGTTATTAGATCTCCCCTCAGTCGTCTTTTTTCTAAAGTGAATAAGCCTAATTTTGATAATCTTTCTGGGTACTGTAGTCCACCCATTCCAGTTATTACTTTAGTTGCCCTCCTCTGAACCCTCTCCAGCTCTGCTATGTCTGCCTTGTTCACAGGAGCCCAGAACTGTACACAGTACTCCATGTGTGGTCTGACTAGTGATTTGTAAAGTGGCAGGACTATGTTCTCATCACGGGCATCTATGCCTCTTTTGAGGCAGCCCATTATCTTATTGGCCTTGGCAGCAGCTGTCTGACACTGGTTTCTGCAGCTTAGATTTCTGTTCACTAAAATTCCTAGGTCCTTTTCTATGTCAGAGTTACCCAATATTTTACCATTTAGTATGTACTGGTGACTTGCATTATTCCTTCCCATATGCATAACTTTACATTTGTCAGTGTTAAACCTCATCTGCCACTTCTCTGCCCAAGCCTCCAGTCTATCCAGATCCATCTGTAGCAGTGTACTGTCCTCTTCTGTGTTAATTACTTTACACAGTTTAGTGTCATCTGCAAAAATTGATATTTTACTGTGCAAGCCTTCTACAAGATCATTAATAAATATATTGAAGAGAATAGGGCCCAATACTGACCCCTGTGGTACCCCACTAGTTACAGTGACCCAATCTGAGTATGTACCATTAATAACCACCCTCTGTTTTCTATCACTGAGCCAGTTACTTACCCACATACAGACATTTTCTCCCAGGCCAAGCATTCTCATCTTATATACGAACCTTTTATGTGGTACAGTGTCAAATGCTTTGGAGAAGTCCAGATATACGACATCCATTGATTCGCTGCGGTATAGTCTAGAACTTACCTCCTCATAGAAACTGATTAAATTGGTTTGACATGACCGATCCCTCATGAAGCCATGCTGATATGGAGTAATTTGCTTATTTTCATTGAGGTACTCCAAGATAGCATCTCTTAGAAAACCCTCAAACAGTTTACCCACGACAGATGTTAAACTTACCGGCCTATAGTTCCCGGGCTCTGTTTTTGGACCCTTTTTGAATATTGGCACCACATTTGCTATGCGCCAATCCTGTGGAACACTCCCTGTCAGTATAGAGTCCTTAAATATCAGAAATAAGGGTAAATATCAGAAATAAGGGTAAATATCAGAAATAAAAGTGTGAGTTTTCATGGAAAACACAAAATTGCCTCAGTGACCCCAAACTTTTGAACGGTCTGTTAATTTGCTGAGGTAATCTGGAGAAATTTCACCCCATGCTTCCAGAAGCCCCTCCCACAAGTTGGATTGGCTTGATGGGCACTTTTTGCATACCATACGGTCAAGCTGCTCCCACAACAACTCAATGGGGTTGAGATCTGGTGACTGCACTGGCCACTCCATTACAGACAGAATACCAGCTGCCTGCTTCTTCCCTAAATAGTTCTTGCATAATTTGGAGGTGTGCTTTGGGTCATATTCTTCTGTGTGATCCAGACACCTCAAACTTCGATTCATCTGTCCATAACACTTTTTTCCAATCTTCCTCTATCCAATGTCTTTTTCTGGCCATTTTAAGAGGTTAATCGAACACACAAATGTAATGCTCCAGATTCTGAACTAGTTCAAAGGAAGGTCAGTTTTATAGCTTCTCTAACCAGCAAAACTGTTTTCAGCTGTGCTAACATACTTGCACAAGGGTTTTCAAGGGTTTTCTAAACATCCATTAGCCTTCTGTGCGTTTTTTTCAAAAATAAGGAAATTTCTAAGTGACCCTAAACTTTTGAATGGTAGTATATATATATATATATATATATATATATATATATATATATCAACCACCTTTCTCTGAATAAAAAAAAAACAACATAAATGTACATTTGAAAACACCTATACTATTAAAATCTAAATATTTATATTTAGCGTTTATTGCGAACATCGCAACAGAAAAGTAAACCAAAATTGATGATTCTCTTTTTGTTGCTTTACATCCCCAAAAAAATGGAATAAAAAATGATCAAAATGGCATACAAATTCCAACATGGTGTTAATCAAAAGTATCAATTGTCTGCAAAAAATGAGTCCTCATACAGCTTCATGGATCTAACTATTAAAAAGTTATGGGGGTCAGAATATGGCAATGCAAAGAAAGAATTCATGATTACATGATCACACCACCTGAGACACAAGAGGTTGCAGTGATGTTATTGTGATTGCCTGCGTTGGGATGCGGAAACTCCGGACAGAAGAGTCAGTATTTTGCTTTTTTTATATGTTGGGCATTACAGGCTGGATCACTACACGGGGCATTAGAGGCTGGAGCACTACATAGGACATTTCAGGCAAGAGCACACTACAAAGGGGCATTAGAGGCTGGAGCACTACAGAGGACATTTCAGGCAGGAGCACTACAAAGGGGCATTACAAGCTGAAACACTACAGGGGGACATTGCAGGCTGAAGCTCTACAGGCTAAAGCACTACAGGCTGGCATTACAGGCTGAAGCACTACAGGGGAGCATTACAGACTGAAGTACTACAGGAGGGCATTATAGGATAGAGCAATACAGGGGGCATAACAGGCTGGAGCACTACAGAAGGGCATTACAGGCTGGAGCACTAAAAGGGGGCATTATGATACAGGAGGGACTATGGGGAGCATTACAATAGAGTAAGCACTACAGGGGGCATTATGCTTACAGGCTTTTCAGGTCTTGGATTTATACATAATGACACTACAGAGGGCATTATAATGAAGGGGCACTATAAAGGTTTTAACTGCAAGTAGGCATTATAAATAAAGGGGGTGTTACAGAAGGCATTATAACTATAGGACAATTATAAATACTGGGGGCACTACAGGGGGCTTTATAACTATTACAGGCATTATGGGGCACCAGGAAGGATGGAATGATGGAAAAGTGAGGGACCTAAGATGTCTGTGTGCCAAACTCTGCATAAACAAGATTTGGGTGAAAAAAGGTGGTCTGATCTGTGAATGTAGAAGAGGAAAGAGAACATCTACATCATTTACATATCTTTAACAGTATGGCTGGAGGGATGGGTGTTATTGAGAATTTGGCACCCATTATGTGGGGGGACCATTTCAATTTTTGCCTCAGGCAGCATAAAGACTAGGTGTACTCCTGGTTCTCATGCTATGGCCCCAGACCTTAGCTCTCCTCAGTGGGTGTTAGGTTCTCCCTTTTCTTTAATGCCAATCAATGCAGACTTCTTCACAGTGATGCAGATGCCCCAGATGACTTGCTTATATTAACTAATCTTGCAAGATTAGGTAAATCTCGCAAGATCTGACATTGTAAGCAAGTTACTCTAGAGCATCTTCACCTCCAGTCAATGGCATTGGTTCCAAATAGACTTGCTAACAGAAGCAGATCTTGCGAGAATCTTCTCTAGAACAGCATGCCTTCTGAATCATTGTTAAGTGGTTCGCAATGATAAGACGGTGTCACAGCAAGGGAAAAGGCAACATTTACAATATTGTGAGCCAAAATTGATTAGGGAATGCAGCAGGAGGACAGAGGGGCAAATTGAAAAAAAAGGGTGCTAGAATCCAGACACCAACAGGAACAGCAAAAGGTATTGTATTAGATTTAAAATTAAAAACATGATGACGGGTCCTCTTTACACAACTACCTTTTCAGTGGTAACTTTATGCTGCTATTATGATGGCATGGCATAAAGTATTGATACTATACATATTGGATTACATTTATCATTCCCCTATGCCAGTTTTCTAGTATTAAAAAATTTACAACTTTTGACACATGCCATGCTTGCACACATATTTGTGACTATTTGGGTACTTTTCTCCCTGCTTACAACTTTCCAAAAAGTTGGCTAAACAAGGTTGGGAGTGGCTAGTGTGGGTCTGAACCTAGTTGCCCCAAATCATTTCTTATAATTTATGCCAGGAAACTGTTGTAAATTGTACCTAAAATCTACACCAGCATCCTTGCTGATGTACATTAGATTTCTGTTCTGGTGCATGGACCTGCACGCGTGACACTTATTAAGAGTCCCTCATAATTGTGGCACATCTGATGCTGGTGGGGGCTGAATTAAAACTGAAATAGAAATTAATTACTGGTCTTATTGATTGTCTCCCATTAATATGCCTTTGTATAGCTACATTTGTTGAGGGTTCCTCTAGTGGTTTTTGTATCGAGCTGATACATGCTGGGTTCTCCGTGTAATAACTGAGCGGAAGTTGAAGGGATAAGAGGCTCCAGTGTTAGTGTATCTAGGGTTCTGGCAAATATAATGCCCAGCTCCATTCCAAAGATGCACTGACAGGTCTGTGCAGTATCACTAATGCTGGTATTGTGGAGTCTGGACATTTGTTGTTGTTTATGTTAGCACAAGGGGGAGGGGGAGATTTGGTTAGGGGGTGGCTTGCTGTATAAAAAGACAATTACTGGAATTACATTCATTGGTGTCTCTTATTCACGCCAGTTACTCTGCTAATCCCATCATAGGAAATGAGCTTTAGGGGCTTTATTGTAGGGAATGTGGTATGGGGAGGTTGCCCTTTAAGAGTGACTAACCATCTTAACACCATGGTTAGTCTGTCTTACTGAATGAGTCCACAGAAGGCCGATATAGCTGCCCGGTATCTGTGTGCCAGACACTAAACGCTGCTATACCCAACCACAACTCCAATTCTATAATTAGAAAAAATTATAGAATTGGAGTTGTGGTTGGGTATAGTGGCGTTTGGTGTCTGGCACACAGATACTGAGTAGCTATATTGGCTTTCTGGCCAAAGATAATTTTGTGTGCTACTAACTTGCATTTGCTCATTTGTCTAGCGAGCGGCGGCACATCAGCCCCTGTAAAAGGGCATTTAGTGCTTTGCAAAGAGCAGAATTGAGGCTCATTTTATATTTTTGTCTAAAATCAAGGATAATACACAGACTGACAAACCAGTGGAGAAGAAAATGCTTTTCCTTTGGAAAGTGTCCCACTTTCTTATGCTTGGCATCTGGTCATTTTTTCATTAGGGAAAGGCAAGAAAAAATGAATCCTTATAATCCTAAATCCATTAATAGGTAAAAGCAAAATCAGTTGTTACCCAGAGTGACTAAAGCTGTTGGCATGTGTATTTCTACAATAATTGAGTCATATATTTATAGTAATGATTGTACATATGTAAAACCTGTATAATGACAACACTATAACCTAACACTGTAGGAAAAACTGATAAACTGTGTTATGCATAAGGGAGGTGCGCACCTTAAGATTCAAAGAGCACCAAAGATATATATAATGCACTGCTTTTCAGGACCCACACTGGATATGACATGGCATGTTAGGAGTTCACCTTGCATTACTTTGGAGAGCTTTACTGGCAGGGCTGCCATGGCGACCAAACATGCAACAGCTGCTTAGCCTGTCAGTGTGACTGAAAACTGAGCCAATCAAGTTTCTGTCTCTGTGTCCAATCTTAGAGTTAGGGGTAGGATGTAAAGGCAATGGATACCTTTGGAGGCAATTTTTTATAATTATTGCATTGTACTTATTTTGAGCTAAAAATAATTTTTTTCAATTAGTCTTTAGAACATATTTTTATCCCCTTTGTACAGACTTGAGATTCTTTAGTAGCATGCTCTATGTTCTTACTATGTTCCGTCAGGAAGCTCAGCTGATGGCTCCTTATATCTGACCTTATCAACACTCATTATAGCCCAATTATTATCTTATTGATAAGAATTTGTCTTAAATAAAAGTGTTTTTCAGCTATTAGAGATAAGGGTTATTAGATGACTGGCACAAAGTGAAAGTAGAAGTGCACGTCTCACAAACAGGCAGAAGTTAACCCTTTATGACAAAGCTGCTGAATACTTTTAATAAAGACCCATTGAAACAATGATTTTATGCCCAAAATGAGTAAAATGCAATCATAACAAATTCCACCGAAGGTGTACATAGCCTTTAAAGGGGTTGTCCCACGAAAAATATTCTACAGTTTTCGAACCAGCACCTGGATCTGAATACTTTTGTAATTGCAAGCAATTAGAAATTTAGCATAGCCGCTGAGATATTCAATAAAATACATCTGTATAGCGCCACCTGCTTTTAGTTTTTTTTCTTATTTTTTGACCGGCTCACTGAGAAGGCCGCACATGCTCAGTTTCATCCTTCACGTGCCTCCTGAGCTGTGATAGGGAGAGCTGAGACACGCCCCCTTAGCTGCAGCAGAAAAGACACTCCCCTTGAGCTGTTAGCTTGATATAAATCTAGCAGAGAAATGAATGTGGAGATCTCTGGATCCATGTGAGGTACAGGGCTGGTTCTAGCTTTGTTAGAAAGAGATTGTTATGTACTATATGATGTCTGATTTTTATTTTTTACATTAGTCATGGGATAACCCCTTTAAGTCAGCTGTTTCCTGTAATGATTGCCTGGTATTGCATCTGCCTTCTCTTGGCTCTCTGCGGTGCAAATTACTTCAGACTTCTCTGTTTTGTTTTTTTGTGTTTTGTTTTTTTTTACTTCTATCTTGCTTTTTGGATTATCCTTGTGGCTGCTAATTCTGCTTTTATCTACTTTCCCGATACTGACTTTGGTTTGTATCTGGATTTACTGTCTTGTGAACTGCTTTCATTTTGTTTATATCTCCTGGTTTTTGACCCTGCTGGCTGACTCCATTTTTACTTCCCTGATCTATCTGAAACGTCCGTTACTAATGTGCCCACTCCATTATTCTTTCATTAAACTTCACAGATGTATCCTGGGTCCCTAGATCATCCTGCCTTGTGGTGAAGTCTGGTGAATACCTAGGGGTAACTTTATATTCATACTACCCAGACAGGTTTCAAAAGGCTGTGGCCTGGACATGACTGTGTACTCCCTAACATGGCATTTCAGTTTTATTCACTGAATTCATTCTTAACATCAGTCTTTTGATGTGTTTTGTCTATTTGAGTTAAATAGCCATAACTCAAATTCTCATTGAACTCTTTGGTACAACATTATATCTAGATTGTGGTAATGTTCTGACCTAGGATATTGACATGCAATAGATATACTTGCATTCCTACATAAAACCTCTTGTAAATTAGTTTGAAACACTCTATGAATAGACAAGTCAGACTGAGTATACTAGAGCAGAAAGAAATCAATGTAAGAAACCACTTCTCCCACCATGACAGCACATTATGGGTAGCATCCTATTTATCCAGAATTAAGGGTTAATGTGTGAAGATATTATCCCTTATCATCATTGATGTTGTCAAAGGTTCCCATCCGCAAGGGCTAAGAGCCAAGACTGTACATTTGTGGTAAATTGCATGCAAAGAGATGCACAAGCAAATTGCCCCAATTAATTTGCTAATTGCATCCAATGTTTGCACTTTGGATATTGTAAGTATCTGACTTGGCTGTAGACTACACAGTGATTGTCAATGACATTGGGAGATTGCAAAGCACATGAATTTTTTTCAGTGAAATGATAAAATATTGGAAAGCATAAACATAATTAATAGTATCTAAGATTTAGAGATTTCAGGAGTCACTTGCAAGTCAGTATTAGTACAAGAAGGCTCAAATGTTGGAAAATGATTATTATAAGCACTATGTCACTATGGAAATAGTAATAGGTTTCTATGAATAACCACGATCTATGATATGGCACTTTCATATTGGACCAGATGGGGTTATGTTTAACCACGTCTTTTTCCAAGCAAAACCTAAATCTTACTTGCAAATATAAGCCCTTCCATTGTCCTTTTCTATTGAAAAATCTATTCACACATTTATATTCCCTTGCATGGAATCATTAAATTCTCATAACCATCTTTTCTAGACTCTTAAACCATCTTTTCTAGACTCTGAATAGTAAATCCACCTACTCTACACTAATACACAATCAGACCCTGTATCATGTTGTGGGTTTCAAATATACTTTTGTACTTCAGGAAGCTACAGGAGGCCATAGACTATAAAGGACTGACCATATGCCCTGCAAGTAAAGCTGAGCAGAGTTGACAAGAGTCAATGGCAGCAATGCCACTTTGTTCTAGTGATTGCTGATGGATCAGTGCTGAGATAACCCTCTTTACAGTTTCTCCATAGAGCCAGTTTTCAAGATTTTCACAGGCACAAAGTTGTTGGAAGATTTGTAACCATCTATGCCAGTTATCTGCCATATAAAAGTTGTACATTTTAGCATAAATTCCAGTTTGCACCAAAATGTGTTATTTTTAACTCTTTACAACACCCTTGCCACTTTTGTAAAAAGTGGGCAGGGAGAGGGGCAGACCACAGACAAGGACTTCTGTGATCCAAAACATTTAACAATACGTGCACCAGAAAACTACACCTTTGGAGTAGTGGCTTGAGTAGATTACAGTTCTGGCACACATGTGGCATTGAGGGCACCCCAATTATTAAAAACAATGACATATTGCTTAAGTCAAGTATTTATGTTAAACACATTTATAAATATTATTGGTGGTTATTTTTAATTTTTCATATCACTGCCTATATTTAAAAAACAAAAACAAAACTAAAATTCTGCAGTTTTTGCAGTTATCTGCTTATCATTGCAGGCAGGAATACAATGACAGATATTCTAACACTGGATCTACAATTCACAATGAGTGATATCACAGCTTATCAAATCCTTCCTGACTTTTAAATAGGTCACACACCATGCCTAGAAAACACTCCCATAAAAAGTGATGAATCTCCTCCAGACTATTGTGCTCATGGATCATGGTGACTGCTGTAAAATACATCTCTAAATACTGCTAACAGAAAATAAAAACTAATTCGAAAAAAAGACATATCACTAAAAGTTTTAACTGTCAGAAAAAAATATGTGACACATTACCTCCTGTTTGCACCTCTTAATAAGTGTGGCTCATCTCACAAAAACGCAGCACAAATTAAGGCCAGTGTATGAAACACCAGTCTTAATAAAATCCCCCCCTTAATTTTTTCCTTCCCTCAAAGACCTTCTCCCCATATGTATAATTGTGTTCAGCTTCTTTGTGTTTTCACATGCCAGGAAAACCTTATCTGGTATGCAATCTAATCTGAGTCACCATCTGACAAACTAGGTTCAACAATACATGCAGTGAAGTGGACTTAATATAGCCATGGTACCGTAGATCTGCACTTACACATTTGGTATTCAGTCCAATAAGGGGTCATGTCTTATACAGTCGGCTGTATAAGTAGCTACATCTGCTGCCTACCTTGATATGAAGCAATATGCTACATACACTCCATTTTCTGGTATGTTGTCCAATATGTATCGTCATTAGAGATGAGCGAACATGCTCATCCGAGCTTGGTGCTCGTTCGAGCATTAGTGTATTCGCATATGCTCGCTACTCGGACGAGCATATCGCGATCCTCGAGGAAATGGCAACTTCCTCTTCCTGCATGTTAGCCGCCTTTTTTCCGCCAATCAACATGCAGGAGACTCTTTGGTACCTCCTAGCATCACGTGGGGCCCCTACAAGTCGATAGCAGGGATTGGCTGGCCAGATCAGATGACGTGGGAATATAAGAATCTGGTCCTGCGCTGCTCGCGTCATACGCCATCTGCATGAAATTAGGGATAGAGCTGCTGTCTGTCAGGGAGAGTGTTAGGGCCTGAATTTAGATGTTGGTTAGGCAGGAAACACCCAAAAAGAACCCAACAGCCCTTCTAAGGGCTACAATCACGTTATTTTTTTTTTGGTCTCCTCCTGGCTGCTGGCTGGGACTTGTAGTGCAGCTACCGCCACCTTGGCTGTACACTGTTAGGGCGTGAAATTAGAATTTGGTTAGGCAGGAATCATCCACAAAGAACCCAACGCTCCTTCTAAGGGCTACAACGACCTTTGTTTTTTTGGCCTCCTCTCGGCTGCTGGCTGGGACTTGTACTGCAGATACCGCCATCTTGGCTGCACACTGTGCACAGCGACTGGTGGCAGAAAGGGGACAGCACATATTCCACACAGACCCCAATGAAATTGCCCAAAGTCGTCTCAGTACTCATTTTTGCTGCTGCTGTACCTTGGCTTGCTGGGACCTGTAGTGCAGTCTAGAGAATATGTTTTTATTCTCAGTTATATAAACTACAGTCCAGTGAACAATTGTGAGGTGTGCGATACACTAGCCGCAGTCTAGAGAATACGTTTTTATTCTCAGTTATATAAACTACAGTCCAGTGAACAATTGTGAGGTGTGCTGTACAGCAGCGTCAGTCTATAAAATACGTATTTTCTTGCAGTTATATGTATTACAGTCCGGTGAAAAATGGAGTGCTTTGCGTGCGGTAAAATAGCCGCCATATAAAGACTATGTTTTTTTCTCAGTTATATGTACTACAGTCCAGTGAACAATTGTGAGGTGTGCGATATAGTAGCCGCAGTCTACAGAATAATTTTTTTCACTAAATTACATAAACTACAGTCCAGTGAACAATTGTGAGGTGTGCGATATAGTAGCCGAAGTCTAGAGAATAATTTTTTTCACTCAAATACATAAACTACAGTCCAGTGAACAATTGTGAGGTGTGCGATAAACTAGCCGCAGTCTAGAGAATACGTTTTTATTCTCAGTTATATAAACTACAGTCCAGTGAACAATTGTGAGGTGTGCGATACACTAGCTGCAGTCTAGAAAATAATTTTTTTCACTCAATTACATAAACTACAGTCCAGTGAACAATTGTGAGGTGTGCGATACAGTAGCCGCAGTCTAGAGAATACGTTTTTATTCTCAGTTATTTAATCTACAGTCCAGTGAACAATTGTGAGGTGTGCTGTACAGCAGCGTCAGTCTATAAAATACGTATTTTCTCGCATTTATATGTATTACAGTCCAGTGAAAAATGGAGTGCTTTGCGGTAAAATAGCCGCCATATGAAGACTACGTTTTTTTTTCAGTTATATGTACTACAGTCCAGTGAACAATTGTGAGGCGTGCGATACAGTAGCCGCAGTCTAGAGAATAATTGTTTTCACTCAATTACATAAACTACAGTCCAGTGAACAATTGTGAGGTGTGCGATACAGTAGCCGCAGTCTAGAGAATAATTTTTTTCACTCAATTACATAAACTACAGTCCAGTGAACAATTGTGAGGTATGCGATACACTAGCCGCAGTCTAGAGAATACGTTTTTATTCTCAGTTACATAAACTACAGTCCAGTGAACAATTGTGAGGTGTGCGATACACTAGCCGCAGTATAGAGAATAATTTTTTTCACTCAATTATATAAACTACAGACCAGTGAACAATTGTGAGGTGTGCGATACAGTAGCCACAGTCTAGAGAATAATTTTTTTCACTCAATTACATAAACTACAGTCCAGTGAACAATTGTGAGGTGTGCGATATACTAGCCTCAGTCTAGAGAATAATTTTTTTCACTCAATTACATAAACTACAGTCCAGTGGACCATTGTGAGGTGTGCGATACACTAGCCGCAGTCTAGAGAATATTTTTTTTCACTCAATTACATAAACTACAGTCCAGTGAACAATTGTGAGGTGTGCGATACACTAGCCACAGTCTAGAGAATCATTTTTTTCACTCAATTACATAAACTACAGTCCAGTGAACCATTGTGAGGTGTGCGATACAGTAGCCGCAGTCTAGAGATTCATTTTTTTCACTCAATTACATAAACTACAGTCCAGTGAACAATTGTGAGGTGTGCGATACACTAGCCTCAGTCTAGAGAATATGTTTCCATTCTCAGTTATATAAACTACAGTCCAGTGAACAATTGTGAAGTGTGCGATACACTAGCCTCAGTCTAGAGAATAATTTTTTTCACTCAATTACATAAACTACAGTCCAGTGAACAATTGTGAGGTGTGCGATACAGTAGCCACAGTCTAGAGAATACCTTTTTATTCTCAGTTATATAAACTACAGTCCAGTGAACAATTGTGAGGTGTGCGATACACTAGCTGCAGTCTAGAGAATAATTTTTTTCACTCAATTACATAAACTACAGTTCAGTGAACAATTGTGAGGTGTGCGATACACTAGCTGCAGTCTAGAGAATAATTTTTTTCACTCAATTACATAAACTACAGTCCAGTTAACAATTGTGAGGTGTGCGATACACTAGCCGCAGTCTAGAGAATACGTTTTTATTCTCAGTTATATAAACTACAGTCCAGTGAACAATTGTGAGGTGTGCTGTACAGCAGCGTCAGTCTATAAAATACGTATTTTCTCGCAGTTATATGTATTACAGTCCAGTGAAAAATGGAGTGCTTTGCGTGCGGTAAAATAGCCGCCATATAAAGACTATGTTTTTTTCTCAGTTATATGTACTACAGTCCAGTGAACAATTGTGAGGTGTGCAATACAGTAGCTGCAGTCTAGAGAATAATTTTTTTCACTCAATTACATAAACTACAGTCCAGTGAACAATTGAGAGGTGTGCGATACAGTAGCAGCAGTCTAGAGAATCATTTTTTTCACTCAATTACATAAACTACAGTCCAGTGAACAATTGTGAGGTGTGCGATACAGTAGCCGCAGTCTAGAGAATACGTTTTTATTCTCAGTTATATAAACTACAGTCCAGTGAACAATTGTGAGGTGCGCGATACACTAGCCGCAGTCTAGAGAATACGTTTTTATTCTCAGTTATATAAACTACAGTCCAGTGAACAATTGTGAGGTTTGCTGTACAGCAGCGTCAGTCTATAAAATACGTATTTTCTCGCAGTTATATGTATTACAGTCCAGTGAAAAATGGAGTGCTTTGCGGTAAAATAGCTGCCATTTAAAGACTACGTTTTTTTCTCAGTTATATGTACTACAGTCCAGTGAACAATTCTCTAGTGTGCTGCACAGCAGCGTCAGTCTATAAAATACGTATTTTCTCTCAGTTATATGTATTACAGTCCAGTGAAAAATGGAGTGCTTTGCGGTAAAATAGCCGCCATTTAAAGACTACGTTTTTTTTCTCAGTTATATGTACTACAGTCCAGTGAACAATTCTCTAGTGTGCTGCACAGCAGCGTCAGTCTATAAAATGCGTATTTTCTCTCAGTTATATGTATTACAGTCCAGTGAAAAATGTAGTGGTTTGCGGTAAAATAGCCGCAGTCTAAAAATTCCTTTTTTTCTCTCAGTTATATAAACTACAGTGCAGTGAACAATTCTGTCGTGTGCGGTATAGTAGCCGCACTCTAGTGTTCACACCAACAAGTGACCAAGTTAGTTGAGGTAGCAGGTGAAGCACATAAAATTTTACACTGACACAGCATGGCGGTGACACCACCAATGCCTTGGTCAGACTGAGATTGCAGTCAAATGGCTATAGGTGAGCCTCCCAAAAATTTGTTTTGGAGTGTCTGAAGTTGACCCTCCTAAAAAATTGTTTTGGAGTGTCTGTAGTTGACCCTCTTGTAAAATTATTTTTGGAGTGTCTGTGGTTGACGCTACAAAAAAATTTATTGGAGAGAGGGCCTGTAGGTGGCCCTCCGTAAACATTGTTTGTATAGAGAGCCAGTTGGCCCTCAGAAACATTGCCTGTTGGCCCCCCGCTGGAGATTTGCATTCCGGTGAAATCCAGGCTTTATTCATTTCAATAATAGTCAGCCTGTCAGTTGACAGGCGTGTACGCTTATCAGTGATGATGCCACCAGCTGCACTGAAGACCCGCTCTGACAACACGCTAGCGGCAGGGCAGGACAGCACCTCCAAGGCATACAGCGTCAGTTTGGGCAATGTGTCCAGCTGTGCAACCCAGTAGTTGTATGGAGCAGAGTGATCACGCAGGATGTTGGTATGGTCACCTAGGTACTCCCTCACCATCTTTCTGAACAGCTCCCCCCCTACTGGGGGACGGGTGACATAGTCTTGCTGGGGTGCTATAAAAATTGCAAAGTCCTTGGAGAGTGTTCCCCTTCCAGTGCTTGACAAGCTGCCTGCTCCCCTCCTCTGCTCCGCGAGTTGGCCAACAGAACTACGTCCTCTGCCGCTAGCGGTTTCAGATGGGAAGGATAGTTTCAGCTTGTGCACTAGGGACTGTTGATATTGATTCACTCTCATACTTCTTTCCTCTACAGCAATGAGAGTGGAAAAGTTCTGCTTGTACCTGGGGTCCAGTAGGGTGAACACCTAGTAATCGGTGTTGTCAAAAATGCTTCTAACGCGAGGGTCACGGGAAAGGCAGCCTAACATGAAGTCAGCCATGTGCGCCAGAGTCCCAACACGCAATAATCTCCTCAATAGGCTGACTCTCCATTTCCTCCTCCTCCTCCAACTCCTCCTCTTCAGCCCATACACGCTCAACAGATAAGAAGGAATGAGCATAGGTACCCTCTTCAGTCTCGCCAACAGTCTCCTTCTCTTCCTTCTCTTCCTCCTCCAATACGTGCTGAGAAACAGACCTGAGGGTGGTCTGGCTATCAAGCAACGTATCTTCTTCCCCCATCTCCTGTGACAAGAGCAAAGCCTCTGACTTCATGCTGAGCAGTGACTTTTTCAGCAGACAAAGCAGCGGGATGGTGACACTGATAATGGCGACATCGCCGCTGACCATCTGTGTTGACTCCTCAAAGTTGCTTAACACCTGACAGATATCAGACATCCACGTCCACTCCTCATTGTACACTTAAAGAAGCTGACTAACCTGACTACCAGTTCTTGAGGAAGTTGTCATCTGGCAGTCTAGAATTGCTCTTCGCTGCTGGTAAACCCTGGATAACATGTGTAATGTGGAATTTCATTGTCTGGGCACGTTGCACAACAGTCAGTGAGCTGTCAGTCGTAAGCGCCGTTGCACTGCCCTGAGAGTGGCAGCATCTGTGGTTGACTTGCGGAAATGCGCACAGATGCATCGCACCTTGGTGAGCAAATCAGACAAATTGGGGTAGGTCTTGAAGAACCTCTGAACCACAAGATTGAACACATGGGCCAGGCAGGTTTTATATGCAGTGTTTGTATGGGTTGTTGTTACTTTCGGAAATAGTATTGGTGTATAATGGCACATGTGTGAGCCTGCCGAGTTGCAGAGCCGCCACCAGGTTACGCCCGTTGTCACACACAACCATGCCTGGTTTGAGTTTCAGCGGCACCAGCCAAAGATCGGTCTGCGCCGTGAAGGCCCTGTAACAGCTCTTGGGCGGTGTGCCTCTTGTCACCTAAGCTCAGCAGTTTCAGCACCGCCTGTTGGTGCTTACCCACGGCAGTGCTGCTGCGCCTAGAGCTACCGACTGAAGGCGATGTGCTCACAGATTGTATTTGAGAGTAGGAGGAGGAGGGGTTGGAGGAAGAGGCATAATATGTCTGAGAAACCATGACCGAGGTAGGCCCCGCAATCCTTGGTGTGGGCATTACATGAGCGGCCCCAGGGTCAGACACGATCCCAGCCTCCACCAAGTTAACCCAATGTGCCATCAGGGAGATATAGTGTCCCTGCCCGCCAGCACTTGTCCACATGTCCGTGGTTAGGTGGACCTTCTCAGTAACCGCGTTGGTCAGGGCACGGATGATGTTCTCTGACACGTGCTGGTGTAGGGCTGGGACGGCACATCGTGAAAAATAGTGGGGGGCCAAGTACCGAGGGACAGCCACTGCCATCAGGTTGTGGAAAGCCTCAGTCTCTACCAGTCTATATCGCAGCATCTCCAGGCTCAGCAGTTTTAAAATGGACGTTTAGGGCTTGTGCATGTGGGTGGGTGGGTGTTATTGTATTTGCATTTGCGCTCCAATGTCTGATGCAAAGACAGCTGAAGGCTGCGCTGGGACACATTGGTGTAGGGTGTGGAGGATCGTGGAGGTGAAGGGGTGGTTGTAGGGTGGGAGGCGCTCGTGCCAGGGTCCTGGGCGGGGGGTTGACTCGCTGAGCCAGCATGTGACAAAGGGGTAGGAGCAGTGGTGTGATACGCAGGAGGTGAACGGCCTTGGTTCCATTGAGTCGTGTGTTTAGCACTCATATGCCTGCGCATGCTGGTAGTGGTTAGGCTGGTAGTGGTGGCTCCCCTGCTGATCCTGGTGTGGCACAGGTTGCACACCACAGTCCGTCGGTCATCCTCACATTCTTTAAAAAACCTCCAGACTTGCGAACATCTAGGCCTCGGCACAGGAGCTTCACTACGTTAAACAGTTGCTGATTTACTTGCTGTGGCCCTGCTTCTGCCTCTGGCCACCCCACTGACCCTTCCAACCTGTTCTGGTGCTGCACTTTCCTCCCCCTCAGAAGCACTGTCTTGACTAGGCTTACCAACCCAGCTCGGGTCAGTCACCTCATCATCCACCTGCTCTTCCTCCGATTCCTCACTCTGCTCCCCCCTCGGACTTACTGCCCTGACAACAACGTCAATGTCTGACAACCGTGTCTCATCATCATCCGACACCTCTTCACGCACTACTTGCACCAAGTCCGCACTCTCACCCATAGACTGCAAAAGTTCTAAATTTTGGGCATCGAGACAGAGCAACTGCTCAGGTTGCTGTTGAGCAGTGGTTTGTGTCTTTGGGTAGGGTCCTGAAGACTTCCTGTGAGTATACCGGATCTGAATCCATATTTTCCATGGGAGGTGTGTTGAGAGGTTAATAGTGAGCAAGTCTTTCTATCTGTATGTATGTATCTTTCTCTCTCTTTTTTCACATGCTAGCCAGCAATCCTTTGTCTCTGCCCACTACCATTTCCACAAACAAACTAGCTCAGTATTCCCCACCACCAAACACACAGCATTACCAGCTACTTACCTGCAGGAGACTAAACCTGAGGAGAGGGTGTGCTGGGTTTATATAGGGTGCTGCTAATTATTGCCAGGTGAGGTAAAGCTGCAGCCAAACCTAGTGGGTTTATGTTCTTATGTTATGTTTGGTATAATTTGGTAAAATGTATATAGATTGTAAGCTCCTTTTTTTTTTAAAAGGAGACAGCTAGAATGCTTTGTGTTTTATGTAGTTTAATGTATGATTTATGTGCAATATTTCTGTTTTAAACCAAATGCATGTTCCTTTAAGACTGATGGATTCTGGGAACTGGTAAATTGTATATAAGTGCACTTGTATGTAGGTGGAGGGATCTTCAGTTCAGACTGGATGAGCTGAGAGCTGGGGTGCTACTTGATCCTAAGGTAGCTGCAACTTAACCCCTTATTCTCCTCAACTTTGTTTTTATTAATTTGTTTTGTTTTTGCTCAAAAATAAACCTGAGCTTATTTTGCCAAGACCTGAGTGAGGACTGTTTCTAACGGCAACGACTCCCACACGCCAACAAGGGGCAGGCTGGGGGGAAGGAGGTTGAGCTGGAGGAGCCAGAGGTCTACTCCCTTGGCTAAAGTGGGTGGACTGTGTGGAAGACTGGGTGGTGGATAAATTACTTGGACACATTATCCGCTATCCACGTCATCACCTGTTCGCACTGTTGTGGTTTCAATAGTGGTGTACCACGTGACCTTGTAAGTTGCGAGATGAAGCGAAATTCTGCGGCGTTCCACTGCTCCCTCATCAGTAGGTACTGTGTCACCCTGCCCAGGACCATGGCCTCTTCCACCCTACATCACTTGGATGCCCACGCCCTCGACCCTTAGCCCTTGGGTTCAACATTTTGTGTAATAACTAAACTGTCGAATTAATATCTGAGGCCACAAACGTATTCTCTAGACTGCGGATAGTGTACCACACACCACAGAATTTTTCACTGGACTGTGTTAAATGTATCTGAGAGAAAAAACTTATTCTCTAGACTGCCGCTAGTATAATGCACACCACACAATTTTTCACTGCACTGTAGGATATATGAATGAGAGAAAAAAAATGTATGTTTTCTAGACTCTGGCTAGTGTGCAGCACACAACAGAATTTTGCACTGCACTGTATAATGTATAACAGACGAAAAACGTATATTTTCTACACTCCGGCTTAGTGTGCAGCACACGACAGAATTTTTCACTGCACTGTAGTATATATAACTGAGAGAAAAAACGTATATTTTCTACACTCCGGCTACTGTGCAGCACACGACAGAATATTTCACTGCGCTCTAGGATATCTAATTGAGAGAAAAAACGTATACCCTAGACTGACGCTACTGTACAGCACACAACATAATTGTTCACTGGACTGTATTATATATAACTGAAAGAAAAAACGTATTCTGAAGACTGCACTACAGATCCCAGCAAGCCAAGGTTCAGCAGCAGCAAAAATGAATACTGAGAGGACTTTGGGCAATTTCTTTTCGGTCTGTGTGGACCACGTGCTGTCCTGCGTGCAGCCGAGATGGCTGCACTACAAGTCCCAGCCAGCAGCCAGGAGGAGGCCAAAAAAAAAGGTCGTTGTAGCCCTTAGAAGGAGCGTTGGGTTCTTTGTGGATGATTCCTGCCTAACCACATTCTAATTTCACGCCCTAACAGTGTACAGCCAAGATGACGGTCGCTGCACTACAAGTCCCAGCCAGCAGCCAGGAGGAGGCCAAAATAAAGGTGCTTGTAGCCCTTAGAAGGGCTGTTGGGTTCTTTGTGGGTGATTCCTGCCTAACCAACATCTAAATTCACGCCCTAACACTCTCCCTGACAGACAGCAGCTCTATCCCTAATCTCATGCAGCAGCCAGGAGGAGACCAAAAAAAAAAGGTGCTTGTAGCCCTTAGAAGGGCTGTTGGGTTCTTTGTGGGTGATTCCTGCCTAACCAACATCTAAATTCAGGCCTTAACACTCTCCCTGACAGACAGCAGCTAATCTCATGCAGGCGGCGTCTGACGTTCACCGCCATTCCGTGTCACGGTAAAATTTTAAGTACTTCACCTGCTACCTCAGTCTCACTTGGTCACTCTGGGTTCACTGACATGCTGTGTCAGGGTAAATTTTTGGGTGGTTCACCTGCTACCTCAATCTAACTTGGTCACCAAGTTGTCACCACGCTGTGTCAGGCTTATGCCTGCGTCGTGGGGTGGGGGATAGAACAGCAGTGCCAGCATGGGCAGTGGTGTCACCCGCAGGCGGGTGCTTTACTTGCTTTAGTTGGGTGCTTTACTAACATGTGATGGGCATGTGCCTTGCCCATCTTGGTCTGGGTCAGCACAATTGTCTTGAGGGTCACCACCAGGCTGTTGCCCGAGAATTTGGGGTAATGGTGGGATTAGGCAGCCTCAGAGGCATCCATGCATGCTGCCCCTGCTGTTTCCTGTCCATTTCCGTGGTGTTTCCATCATTTTCTGAGGTTTCCAGGTTTTCACCCAGCCTTCCCTAGGCAGAGCCTTGGTCCCCTGCAAAAAATGCTCGAGTCTCCCATTGACTTCAATGGGGTTCGTTATTCTAAACGAGCACCCGAGCATCGGGAAAAATTCGACTCGAATAACGAGCACCCGAGCATTTTAGTGCTCGCTCATCTCTAATTGTCATCATTCTAATGCTAATGAAATCAGCTGAGATAAGATGTATCGCCATACTTAATACTTAATTCTTCAGCCCTTGTGATTACAAACATAATAATGAATTTTATTCTATATTTACCTATATTTACCTTCTAATTAATAAATTAGCAACTCTAATTTCCACAAAGGGATTGCCACTGTTTTAATTCTTTTAAAATATCAGTTTATCAGCTGCCCTGCCTGTCGACAAATGTCAACCATGACCTACATTTCTCGTATAGTCTAACAGCAGAAATAAAGTGTTAGGCTACTTTCACACTAGCGTTAGCACGGATCCGGCACCTAAAGGGTGCCAACGAATCCGTGCTAACGCTATACATGTGTGGAGCCGGAGCAGGCCCCACACATGACACACATTGAAACAAGACACAGACATACAGACATACATACAAACATACAGACATACATACATACATACATACTCACATACTCCAGGGACTCCGGCAGAACGTCTTCACGCGCCTCCTGCACGCAGTGATGACGATTCCCCACAGCACCCTCTGCTGGGCGCAGTGGGGAAACGTCATAGCTGCGCGCAGGAGGCGCGTGAAGACATGCTGCCGGCGTCCCTGGAGTATGTGAGTATGTATGTATGTATGTCTGTATGTATGTTTGTATGTATGTATCTATGTATGTAAGACGGATCCGGAATGACCCCCCATTGGAAATCAATGGAGGACAGATCCGGATTACTGGTGTGTCCACACCAAACGGATCCGTCCCCATTGACTTGCATTGGGGGTCATTCCGGATCCGTCTTGGTGCGGATGCCTGGACCGGAGAGCAAACCGCAGCATGCTGCGGTTTGTTCTCCGGTCTGAAGACGGAACGGAATGCTTTTTGGAGCATTCCGTTGTCTTCAGTTCAGTTTTGTCCCCATTGACAATGAAGGGGGACAAAACTGAAGCGTTTTTTTCCGGTATTGAGCCCCTATAACGGAACTCAATACCGGAATTTAAAAACGCTAATGTGAAAGTAGCCTAATGCTGTCATTTAAAAAGTTACCGTATACCAAACATTGAATTGAAACTGCTTGCTAGCAATACAATTATTCCAAGGCTTCTCTGTCATGATACCAGGATGCTGAACTGCAAACAACATCATACATTCACAGTGTCATTGTATACAGGAGATTTATGAAATAGGTGGAATTGGTTCTTCATCACGTAACATATATTTTAGCTACTAGAAACCATATGTTAGACATACCGACATTATACTCCAAACTATAGATAGAGAGATGTACTGTATGTAGATAGATGCTGTAGATATAGAAGATACTGTAGATAGGTGTGATTAGATAAACAGATAGATGATAGACAGACACTGTAGATTATAGAAACTGTAGATAGATGAGAAACATGGCATATGTTCTGAATAGTGTTATTTATTATTTGCAGAGCTCCTTTACACTACACATATGAAGCTCAAATCACCCTGTTATACTCGTTTGTTCAGATAGATGCATTTTTTTCTTATCGCCGCTGTGAACACTTTTTCAGAATGATTTGTGTTCACACTATATACAGGGCTGCCATCAGGAATTTCGGGGCCCCTTACAGGCAAATTTCGCGGGCCCCCCCCCCCCCCCTTTCGGGTAAACTTTACAGATTGCAAAATGGCTAACTTTTTTTTCTTAACAAGTCGCATCATTGTGTGTATTATCTCTGTACAGTGACATCACTGTGTGTATTATCCCTGTACGGTGACATCACTGTGTTTATTATCTCTGTACAGTGACATCACTGTGTTTATTATCCCTGTACGGTGACATCACTGTGTTTATTATCCCTGTACAGTGACATCACTGTGTTTATTATCCCTGTACAGTGACATCTCTGTGTTTATTATCTCTGTACAGTGACATCGCTGTGTTTATTATCCCTGTACTGTGACATCACTGTGTTTATTTTCCCTGTACAGTGACATCGCTGTGTGTATTATCCCACTGCAGGAAGAGGTAAGTGGTCTGTGTTTGTGTGTTTGTTTTCTATTTTTCAGGATCGTGAATGCAGAGGACTACGTCGGATTCGGTGGACTACGTCGGACCAGCTTTTTTTTTTTTTCATAAAATGCTCGAACAGGGGTCTGGGGGAGTGTTTATTTCAATAAAATGTTTTATACTGGTGTGTGTGTATTTTTTTTCCCAATACTACAGTTTTAGTAATTAGGGCTATCTACAGACGGCCATGATTACTAATACTGGGCTTAGTGCTTGCCGGTATGGCAGGCCAGCACTAACCCCAACATTATTACCTCGGCACCCACCGCCACCTGGGGTGCTGGGAAGAGCCGGGTACCCGCAGGACCGGACCTTCAAAATTGAGGGTCTGGCTCTGGGGCGGCTGCAGGCTGGTACCATTAGGCTGGGAAGGGCCAATAACCGTGTCCCTTCCCACCCTGGTAGTGCCAGGCTGCCGCTGCTGGTTGTATCTGGCTGGAGAAAGAAAAAAGGGGGGGACCCCATGCCATTTTTTTACAAAAATAATTAAATAATTAAAAAAAAATGGCGTGGGGTCCCCCCCTTTTTTCATTTTCCAGCCAGATACAACCAGCAGCAGCAGCCTGGCACTACCAGGGTGGGAAGGGACACGGTTATTGGCCCTTCCCAGCCTAATGGTACCAGCCTGCAGCCGCCCCAGAGCCAGACCCTCAATTTTGAAGGTCCGGTCCTGCGGGTACCCGGCTCTTCCCGGCACCCCTGGTGGCGGTGGGTGCCGAGGTAATAATGTTGGGGTTAGTGCTGGCCTGCCATACCGGCAAGCACTAAGCCCAGTATTAGTAATCAGGGCCGTCTGTAGATAGCCGTAATTACTAAAACTGTAGTATTGGGAAAAAAAAATACACACACACCAGTATAAAACATTTTATTGAAATAAACACTCCCCCAGACCCCTGTTTGACCATTTTATTAAAAAAAAAGCTGGTCCGGCGTAGTCCACCGAATCCGACGTAGTCCTCTGCATTCACGACCCTGAAAAATAGAAAACAAACACACAAACACAGACCACTTACCTCTTCCTGCAGTGGGATAATACACACAGTGATGTCACTGTACAGGGATAATAAACACAGTGATGTCACTGTACAGAGATAATAAACACAGCGATGTCACTGTACAGGGATAATACACACAGCGATGTCACCGTACAGGGATAATAAACACAGTGATGTCACCGTACAGAGATAATAAACACAGTGATGTCACAGTATAGAGATAATAAACACAGTGATGTCACAGTACAGAGATAATAAACACCAGTGATGTCACAGTACAGGGATAATAAACACAGTGATGTCACAGTACAGAGATAATAAACACCAGTGATGTCACAGTACAGGGATAATAAACACAGTGATGTCACAGTACAGGGATCGGCGTCTCGTGGCCCAATCAGACCTCAGATCAGCGTCTCGTGCCCCCATCAGACCTCAGGTCGGCGTATCGTGCCCCCATCAGACCTCGGGTCGGCGTCTTGAGCCCCCATCAGACCTCAAATAGCGTCTTGTGCCCCCATCAGACCTCAGGTCAGTTTAATGTGCCCCATCAGACCTCAGGTCAGCTCTTGTGCCCCATCAGACCTCAGGTCAGCGTCTTGTGCCCCATCAGACCTCAGGTCAGCGTCTTGTGCCCCATCAGACCTCAGGTCAGCTCTTGTGCCCCCATCAGACCTCAGATTAGGGTCTTGTGCCCCATCAGACCTCAGATCAGCGTCTTGTGCCCCCATCAGACCTCAGGTCAGCTTAATGTGCCCCCATCAGACCTCAGGTCAGTTTAATGTGCCCCATCAGACCTCAGGTCAGTTTAATGTGCCCCATCAGACCTCAGGTCAGCTCTTGTGCCCCATCAGACCTCAGGTCAGCGTCTTGTGCCCCCATCAGACCTCAGATTAGGGTCTTGTGCCCCATCAGACCTCAGATCAGCGTCTTGTGCCCCCATCAGACCTCAGGTCAGCTTAATGTGCCCCATCAGACCTCAGGTCAGCTTAATGTGCCCCCATCAGACCTCAGATCGGCTTAATGTGCCCCATCAGACCTCAGGTCAGCTCTTGTGCCCCCATCAGACATCAGATCAGGGTCTTGTGCCCCATCAGACCTCAGGTCAGCTTAATGTGCCCCATCAGACCTCAGGTCAGCTCTTGTGCCCCCATCCATCAGACCTCAGGTCAGCAATTTCTGCCCCCATCAGACCTCAGGTCAGCCATTTCTGCCCCCATCAGACCTCAGGTCAGCCAAACCAACCCCCCCCCCCCCCCCCGGGGGCCCCAGCCACAAAAAATACTTACAAAAAGCTGCTCCGGTCTTCTTCTCCTTCTCCTGCGCGCGCCTTCTTCTCCTGCAGTGTGTGATCCCGCGAGACCTGTGACCCAGCGCTGGATCTCGCGGGATCACACAGCCAGCCCAGGAGGAAGCGCGCAGCCAGGAGTCGGAGACCGAAGCCAGCGGCAGGGTAAGTATTAAAGAACTGTGCGCATTGCGCACTTAGCCAGCGGCCCCCGGCGCCTCCACTCATTATCGTGCGGCACAGACCGCACAGTCTGCGGCCCACCGGCCGGGCCCCCCCCCCAGTGTCCTAGAGTCCGGGCCCCATAGGGCAGTACCAGTTGTACTGCCCTATCGGCGGCCCTGACTATATAGCACACAGACACAAACACATATTTCTAAGTAAAGTGTTTTATTTTCTTTTTTCTCTCACCACATTCTGATGTTTCTGTAGATTTTTCAGTAGGGGAAACATGTCCAGGGAAAACCTCTGTTCTCTTCTTAAATCTAACACCATGATGCATTCCTAAGGGTTCTTCTACTTTTTTTTTTATTTATTTGTTTGTTTATTATAGTCCAGGAGAGTGTTCATACAGATAAAGGTGCAACCTGCATGTACAAGAGTATATATATATATATATATATATATATATATATATATATATACACATACAAAAGTATGTATATCTCTTATAATAATATAAAAATGAGTTTCTGTCTGTCTGTCCGTCTGTCCGTCTGTTCTCTATGCGTGACCAAACTACTGGACCGATTTTGACCAAATTCGGCACACAGGTACATCTGGTGTCCGGGAAGGTTTTAGACCAGGTCTCATCTCTCTAGGACATACCGTTCCTGAGATATTCCCAAAATATGATCTCCATTAGCTAACATTACAACTGGGAGCTTTGGTTTTAAACTCCAACTGCCATTCTCTGCAAAGGCACACACAGGGAGGGCAGGTTTCCATAACAACCAGGTAATTATCAGCAGCTGAGGATCTCATCCATTTCTATTTACTGACACTGTTAAAGGTATTCCGGTTACCATAAATATAACTTATGTGTTTTTCTATTACTACAGTTCAGTAGTAATAAAAGATGTTTTCCTCCACTGCTGCCTATTGCGTGGGCTCATAAATAAGCATGGTATTGACCTTTAATTCAGGCCACCCTAAAAGAAGTACTTAAAACCCCCGCCCCAGGTCTCACTAAGCCACACCCCCAACTCTGTCAGGCCACACCCCTTTCACCCCGCAGCCAACAGAGATTGAAAAAATAAAGGTAAAAATCAACTTCTGTCAGCTGCAGGGATGGGTGGGAGGTTGACTTTCTTTCTGCAACAACACACACAAACATTAAATAAAATAGATTAAATACACCCATGCGACGCGTCTTGCTAATCCACGCCCCCGACTCTGTCAGGTCACGCCCCCTCCCACTCCGCAGCCAATGGGAATTGAAAAAATTAAGGTAAAAATAAACTTCTGTATGCTGCAGGGGTGGGAGGGTGAATTTCTCTCTGCAACGACACACAAAAATTTTAGATGAAATAGACTAATTATAGACTACAACTGTTTGAAGCCTTTTGCTAAGCCACGCCCCGTCTGTCAGGCCACGCCCCCTCTCACTCCGCAGCCATTCTGCAACGACACACAGAAACATTAAATGAAATAGATTAAATGCACCTATGCGAAGCGCTTTGCTAAGCCACGCCCCGACTCTATAAGGCCATGCCCCCTCCCACTCCGCAGCCAACGGGGATTGAAAAAATGAAGGTAAAAATAAACTTCTGTTTGCTGCAGGGGTGGGAGGGTGAATTTCTCTCTGCAACGACACACAAAAATTTTAGATGAAATAGACTAATTATAGACTACAACCGTTCGAAGCCTTTCGCTAAGCCATGCCCCGTCTCTGTCAGGCCACGCCCCCTCTCACTCCGCAGCCATTCTGCAACGACACACAGAAACATTAAATGAAATAGATTAAATGCACCTATGCGAAGCGCATTGCTAAGCCACGCCCCAACTCTGTAAGGTCACGCCCCCTCCCACTCTGCAGCCAACAGGGATTGAAAAAATAAAGGTAAAAATCAACTTCTGTCAGCTGCAGGGATGAGTGGGAGGTTGACTTGCTTTCTGCAACGACACACAGAAACATTAAATGAAATCGATTAAATACACCCATGTGAAGCGTCTTGCTAATCCACGCCCCCGACTCTGTCAGGTTACGCCCCCTACCACTCCGCAGACAACGGGGATTGAAAAAATAAAGGTAAAAATGCAGGGGTGGGAGGGTGAATTTCTCTCTGCAACAACACACAAAAATTTTAGATAAAATAGACTAATTATAGACTACAACTGTTCGAATCGTCTTGCTAAGTCACGCCCCCAACTCTGTCAGACCACGCCCCCTCTCACTCTGCAGCCATTCTGCAACGACACACAGAAACATTAAATGAAATAGATTAAATCACCTATGCGAAGCGCTTTGCTAAACCACACCTCCAACTCTGTCAGGTCATGCCCCCTCCCACTCCGCAGCCAACAGGGATTGAAAGAATGAAGGGAAAAATAAACTTCTGTCAGCTGCAGGGGTGGGAGGGTGAATTTCTCTCTGCAATGACACACAAAATTTAGACTACAACCGAAGCAGGGATTGAAAAAATGAAGGTAAAAATCAATTTCTGTCAGCTGCATTGACTTTCTCTCTGCAACGACACACAGAAACATTAAATGAAATAGATTAAATATACCCAGGCGAAGCCGGGTCTTTCTTCTAGTATCTTAATAATATAAAAATGAGTTTCTGTCTGTCTGTCTGTCTGTTCTCTATGCGCGACCAAACTACTGGACCGATTTTCACCAAATTCGGCACACAGGTACATCAGGTGTCCGGGAAGGTTTTAGACTAGGTCTCATCTCTCTAGGACATACCGTTCCTGAGATATTCCCAAAAATATGATCTCCATTAGCCAACATTACAACTGGGAACTTTGGTTTTAAACTCCAACTGCCATTCTCTGCAAAGGCACACACAGGGAGGGCAGGTTTCCATAACAACCAGGTAATTATCAGCAGCTGAGGATCTCATCCATTTCTATTCACTGACACTGTTAAAGGTATTCCGGTTACCATAAATATAACTTATGTTTTTTTCTATTACTACAGTTCAGTAGTAATAAAAGATGTTTTCCTCCACTGCTGCCTATTGTGTGGGCTCATAAATAAGCATGGTATTGACCTTTAATTCAGACCACCCTAAAAGAAGTACTTAAAACCCCCGCCCCAGGTCTCACTAAGCCACACCCCCAACTCTGTCAGGCCACACCCCCTTTCACTCCGCAGCCAATAGAGATTGAAAAAATAAAGGTAAAAATCAACTTCTGTCAGCTGCAGGGATCGGTGGGAGGTTGACTTTCTTTCTGCAACAACACACACAAACATTAAATAAAATAGATTAAATACACCCATGCGAAGCGTCTTGCTAATCCATGCCCCTGACTCTGTCAGGTCACGCCCCCTCCCACTCCTCAGCCAATGGGAATTGAAAAAATGAAGGTAAAAATAAAGTTCTGTTTGCTGCAGGGGTGGGAGGGTGAATTTCTCTCTGCAACGACACACAAAAATTTTAGATAACATAGACTAATTATAGACTACAACTGTTTGAATCGTCTTGCTAAGTCACGCCCCCAACTCTGTCAGACCACGCCCCCTCCCACTCTGCAGCCATTCTGCAACGACACACAGAAACATTAAATTAAATAGATTAAATCACCTATGTGAAGCGCTTTGCTAAGTCACACCCCCAACTCTGTCAGGTCATGCCCCCTCCCACTCCGCAGCCAACAGGGATTGAAAGAATGAAGGGAAAAATAAACTTCAGCTGCAGGGGTGGGAGGGTGAATTTCTCTCTGCAATGACGCACAAAATTTTAGATGAAATAGACTAATTTCAGACTACAACCGTTCGAAGCATCTTGATAATCCACACCCCCAACTCTGCCAGGCCACGCCCCCTCTCACTCCGCAGGCAACGGGGATTGAAAAAAATCAGCTGCAGGGGTGGGAGGGTGAATTTCTCTCTGCAACGACACACAAAAATCGTAGATGAAATTGACTAATTTTAAACTACGACCATTCAGTACTAATAAAAGATGTTTTTTTCCACTGCTACCCATTGTGGGTTTCCATAAATTACCATGTCATCGACCTATAATTCATGCCACTCTGACCCCCGCCCCAGATCTCGCGAAACCACGCTCCGACTCTGTCAAGCCACGCCCCCTCCCACTCCGCAGCCAACGGGGATTGAAAAAATGAAGGTAAAAATCAACTTCTGTCAGCTGCAGGGGTGGGAGGGAGGTTGGATTTCTTTCTGCAACAACATACAGAAACATTAAATGAAATAGATTAAATATACTCATGCAAAGCAATGTTTTCTTCCACTGTTACCCATGGCGTGTCCTCATAAATTACCATGGCATCGACCTGTAATTCTGGCCACCATCAAAAGAAGAACTTAAAACCCCGCCCCAGGTCTTGCAACGTCACACCCCCGACTCAGTCAGGCCATGACCCCTCCCACTCCGCAGCCAATGGAGATTGAACAATTGAAGGTAAAAATCAACATCTGTCAGCTGCAGGGATGGGAGGGAGGATGACTTTCTCTCTGCAACGACACACAGAAACATTAAATGAAATAGATTAAATATACCCGCGCAAAGCAATGTTTTCTTCCACTGCTACCCATTGTGTTTCCTCAAATTACCATGGCATTAACCTATAATTCAGGCCACCCTGAAATGAAGGACTTAACCCCCCCCCGTGTCCCATTAAACCACACCCCCTCCCACTCCGCAGCCAATAGGGATTGAAAAAATGAAGGTAAAAATCAATTTCTGTCAGCTGCATTGACTTTCTCTCTGCAACGACACACAGAAACATTAAATAAATAGATGAAATATACCCAGGCGAAGCCGGGTCTTTCTGCTAGTATACATATAAAGCTGAGTATATGTATGTATGTGTGTATGTCCGCTAAAGGAATCCGCACTATCGCAGCTACAATCACGAAATTTGGCACACAGGTACATCAGGTGTCCGGGAAGGTTTTAGACTGGGTCTCAGCTCTCCAGGAGATATTCCCAAAAAATGCATTAGCCAATAGAAGCCTGGTCACATGACCCTTATCAGCCAGAAGCTCACATGCCATTAGTCTCCACACACACACAGTTTCACACCAGGTTTCCATAACAATCCAGCCATTTCTCTTCACTGCTGTAGGTCTGCGTTAAAGGTGCACGGCACTGTGGATGACACTGTTAAAGGGGTATTCCGCTTACCATAAATAAACCTTATGTTTTAGACTAATTCATCATAATTACCTAATGTAATGTAAATTTCACATATTTACCGTTCAGTAGTAATAAAAGATGTTTTCTTCCACTGCTACCCACTGTTTCCTCATAAATTACCATGGCATCGACCTGTAATTCAGGCCACCCTTGAAAGGACTTAAAAGCCCCACCCCCAGCCAGGTCCACTAAGCCACATCTCTGAACCGATCAGGCCACGCCCCTTCCCACTCCGCAGCTGACAGGGATTACAAAAATGAAGGTAAAAATCAACTTCTGTCAGCTGCAGGGGTGGGAGGGAGGCTGATTTTCTCCCTGCAGCTCATGCTAAGACTGCACAGTGCTGCTGTCTGAGGGTGGGCTTTTGTAAAGGACATCCCTTGTGTCCATCCAGGCCCTGCGCCGGACGGAGGACAGGGAGTCTGAAAGCCGGACTTTCCGGCCTAAAAACAGACCTCTGGGCACCTTAGGGGCAGGCTGCTTAGGAGGTCACTTTAAGGAGATGGGGCACTGTGGGGGGGAGGTCAGTGTTAAGGGGTGGGGGCTGTGGAGGTTACTGTTAAGGAGGCGGGGTGCTGTAGAGATCACTTTCGATATCTTTTAACGACACACACATAAACATTAAATGAAATATACCCTGGTGAAGCCGGGTCCTTCTGCTAGTATATATATACAAATATAGCAGCCTTACCGATCAC
>ONZH01006952.1:0-21252 GCA_900303285.1 Rhinella marina | reverse complement strand
TCCACTAGTCCTCCAGACTGTGACATTGGGACCCTCTTCTCCTAGGGTCACGGGGCCCCCAGGTGTTGACCAACTTTGAGGAGTCAACACAGATTCACATTCGCCATCCCGCTGCTTTGCCTGTTGAAAAACTCACTGCTCAGCATGAAGTCGGATGCTTTGCGCTTGTCACAAGAGACGGTGGAGGAAGATACGTCGCTTGATAGCCAGAGCACCCTCCGGTCTTTTTCTCAGCGCATATCGGAGGATGAGGATGAAGAAGAAGAAGAGAAGAATGTCGGCGAGACAGAAGAGGGTACCAGTGCTCAGTCCTTCTTAACTCTTGAGCGTGTATGGGCTGAAGAGAACTTGGAGGAGGAGGAGGAAATGGAGAGTCAGGCCAGTGAGGAGAGGGAATTCTTGCGTGTTGGGACTCTGGCGCACATGGCAGACTATATGTTAGGCTGCCTATCCCGTGACCCTCGCGTTAGAAGAATTTTTTCAAACACCGATTACTGGGTGTTCACTCTCCTCGACCCACGGTACAAGCAGAACCTTTCCACTCTCATCCCTGTAGAGGAAAGGAGTATGAAAGTGAATCAATATCAACAGGCCCTGGTGCACAAGCTGAAAAAATCCTTCCCATCTGACGCCGCTAGCGGCAGAGGGCGTGGTTCTGTGTAGCGGCCAAGTAGCGGGGGAGAGGAGGCGAGCAGGCAGCTTGTCCAGCACTGGCAGGGGAACGCTCTCCAAGGCCTTTGCCAGTTTTATGTCAACCCAGCAAGACACTGTCTGTCCCCAGTCTAGGCAGAGTAGCGGGGAGCTGTACAGAAAGATGGTGAGGGAGTACCTAGCTGACCATACCAACATCCTGTGTGATCACTCTGCTCCATACAACTACTGGGTTTCAAAGCTGGACACGTGGCCTGAACTGGCGCTGTACGCCTTGGAGGTGCTGGCCTGCCCTGCCGCAAGCGTGTTGTCAGAGCGGGTATTCAGTGCAGCTGGTGGCGTCATCACCGATAAGCGTACACGCCTGTCAACTGACAGCGCTGACAGGCTGACGCTTATTAAAATGAACAAAGCCTGGATTTCACCGGAATTCAAATCTCCGGGGGAAAGCAGCTAAAGATTAACATTACTTATGTATCCAATTCCTCTTCTCTACTCCTCCTACTCCTCCTCCTCCTTGTCGTCTTTGCCTAACGCTGACCCAAAAAACGCAATTTTTTAGAAGTCCAACTGGTACTCTTTTACCACAATTTTTCCGGAGGTCCACCTACAGGCCCTCTCTCTAAACAATTTTTCCGGAGGTCCACCTACAGGCCTTCTCTCCAAAAATTTTTCCGGAGGTCCACCTACAGGCCTTCTCTCTAAACAATTTTTCCGGAGGTCCACCTACAGGCCCTCTCTCTAAACAATTTTTCTTTGCACCTAGTTGGGTGCTTCCCTAACATGTGATGGGCTTGTGCCTCGCCTTTCTTGGTCTGGGTGAGCACAATTGCCATGAGGGCAACCACCAGGCTGTTGCCTGAGAATTTGGGGTAATGGTGGGATTAGGCAGCCTCAGAGGCATCCATGCATGCTGCCCCTGCTGTTTCCTGTCCATTTCCGTGGTGTTTCCATCATTTTCTGATGTTTCCAGGTTTTCACCCAGCCTTCCCTAGGCAGAGCCTTGGTCCCCTGCAAAAATGCTTGAGTCTCCTATTGACTTCAATGGGGTTCGTTACTCGAAACGAGCACCCGAGCATCGGGAAAAGTTTGTCTCGAATAACGAGCACCCGAGCATTTTAGTGCTCGCTCATCTCTATTTATGACATATCCTGTGGATATGCCATAAACATCCAGACAAGACAACCCCTTAAACCCTCAGCTATTGCACAGTATACTAAATTATCAGGTATTTGGCCATTGACTCCTTCATTACATGAAACTTCCAGGGAGGTAAGCTATAACTGTCACACTATGTTGAAAATAAACAACAGAAACAAACTGTTCTCAGGTAAAATCCAGTTAGAAGCAATGTGTTAATGGAGAGTTTCTTATATTATTTTTTTATGAAAACAAAATTAACTAGAGAACAATACTATGAATAGACATCTTCTATTTTATAACAAAGACAATATATTTTTTTAAATAATTAATTATATTACTGGCCAATAAATTAAACTCTAGAGTGTAATTTAGCTTAATGAAAAATAACATTATTAAAAACTGCTTTTCATTGTGTCTATATAAGACTGCCACGTGCATCATTATAATGCTCAATGGATATTTCAAGAGAGTATATCAGTGTTGTCTAGATCAGATTCAGTAGTTAAAACAGGTGCAGATATAATTTTTTCATTTTGTTATTCCAATATTATGTATAAAATCTTTATCTCTGATAAAACTATTTTAAATGTACTGTATTTTAAGTGTAATGTAATTTCCCTCCGAATACCAATATTTTCTGTAAATATAATTTTATTTAGACGAGAACTGCAGGTTAAACAGATGTATCAACTTTAAAGAAGAACTCCCGCAAAAATTTTTATTCTCTGACCTGTTAGAAAGATGCATGACATAATCTGTAGTGAATGTCATTTTCTTATCAGAGGCTGAAATTGAGAGTTTCCACTCTCTTCTTATTGTAGCTGGGTCATGTGACCAACTCCCTGACCTCCAACTGACCCAGGACAGCAAGCCAGTCACTGCTCTATTCATTCATATGAGACTGAAAGTGAGGCTCCCATAGGAATGCATAGAGAATTAGACTTCCTGTCCACACATAAGGTGCTGTGTGAGTTGGTGGGTCTAATTCCTAGTCACATGACACAGATAAGAAACTTTAGGATGATATAACTCAAAAATTCAGCTACTGGTAAGAAAATGACATTCACTACAGATTACATCATGTACATTTTTAGCACGACATGGAATAAAAATTTTAGCGGGAGTTCTTCTTTAATAAATAATAATAATACATTTTAAATTTATGTTCAGTGTTTGCCTATATAATTTTGAACTTATTAATAGAAAACTTACCGTATTTTTCGCTTTATAAGACGCACATTTTTTCCTCCCAAAGTCGGGGGAAAGTGGCTGTGCGTCTTATAAACGGAATAGAGCAGTATTACATGGCCGCACTGTGCTGCCTGCGATGTGCCAGATGTAAAGTGGGGCCCAGCGCAGTCACTGAAGCTCATTAAGCCGGGCCCCCTTCACAGCAGCCATCGCTTCTAAAGTGTAAGAATCTCCTCCAGCAGGGCTGCTTTGCTAAACTACAATAGATTTAATCACTTTTCAGTACTCACTATGAATGAATGCAGGCAGCAAGCAGGCCGGCAGCGCAGGTCCCTCACTCAGTCACACTCCGGCTCTGGACCCGCCCACTTCATTAATTCAGTGGGCGGGGCCATAGCGTTACTGAGTGAGGGACCTGAGCTGCCGGCCTGCCTGCTGCCTGCATGCATAGTGAGTACTGAAAAGTGATTAAAGCTATGGTAGTTTAGCAAAGCAGCCCTGTTAGGGGAGATTCATACACTTTAGAAGCAATGGCTCTAATAACTGGGGCCCAATGTAATGGGGTCAGATCCCCCCATAACAGTCATCCACAAATCCCCAATAAGCGTCCTCTACAGATCCCCCATAACAGTGTCCTCTACAGATCCCCCATAACAGTGTCCTCTACAGATCCCCCATAACAGTGTCCTCCACAGATCCCCCATAACAGTGTCCTCCACAGATCCCCCATAACAGTGTCCTCCACAGATCCCCCATAACAGTGTCCTCCACAGATCCCCCATAACAGTGTGTCCTCCACAGATCCCCCATAACAGTGTGTCCTCCACAGATCCCCCATAACAGTGTCCTCCACAGATCCCCCATAACAGTGTCCTCCACAGATCCCCCATAACAGTGTCCTCCACAGATCCCCCATAACAGTGTGTCCTCCACAGATCCCCCATAACAGTGTGTCCTCCACAGATCCCCCATAACAGTGTCCTCCACAGATCCTCCCCATAACAGTGTCCTCTACAGATCCCCATAACAGTGTCCTCCACAGATCCCCCATAACAGTGTCCTCCACAGATCCCCCATAACAGTGTCCTCCACAGATCCCCCATAACAGTGACATCACAGATCCCCCATTAGTTCAAACCCACCAAAAGCACACCATTTGGTTCAAAATATTTTATTTTCTTAATTTCCTTCACAAAAACCTAGGTGCGTCTTATCATCAGGTGCGTCTTATAAAGCGAAAAATACGGTAATTTCTACATTATTATATTTACCTTGCGAAAGTATTCGGCCCCCTGGAACTTTTCAACCTTTTGCCACATTTTCAGGCTTCAAACAAAAAGATATAACATATTACATTTTTGGTGAAGAATCAACAACAAGTGGGTCACAATTGTGAAGTGGAACGAAATTTTTTGGATCATTTAAACTTTTTTGGTAATAATAAAACTGAAAAGTGGGGCGTGCAAAATTATTCGGCCCCCTTGCATTAATACTTTGTTGCGCCACCTTTTGCTGCGATTACAGCTGCAAGTCGCTTGGGGTATGTCTCTATCAGTTTTGCACATCTAGAGACTGAAATTCTTGCCCATTCTTTCTTGCAAAACAGCTCGAGCTCTTTGAGGTTGGATGGAGAGCGTTTGTGAACAGCAGTTTTCAGCTCTTTCCACATATTCTCAATTGGATTCAGGTCTGGACTTTGACTTGGCCATTCTACGACCTGGATACGTTTATTTTTGAACCATTCCATTGTAGATTTTGCTTTATGTTTGGGATCATTGTCTTGTTGGAAGATAAATCTCCATCCTAGTCTCAGGTCTTTTGCAGACTCCAACAGGTTTTGATCCAGAATGGTCCTGTATTTGGCTCCATCCATCTTCCCATCAATTTTAACCATCTTCCCTGTCCCTGCTGATGAAAAGCAGGCCCAAACCATGATGCTGCCACCACCATGTTTGACAGTGGGGATGGTGTGTTCAGGGTGATGAGCTGTGTTGCTTTTACGCCAAACATATCGTTTTGCATTGTTTCCAAAAAGTTGGATTTTTGTTTCATCTGACCAGAGCACCTTCTTCCACATGTTTGGTGTGTCTCCCAGGTGATTGTGGCAAACTGTAAACGAGACTTTTTATGGATATCTTTGAGAAATGGCTTTCTTCTTGCCACTCTTCCATAAAGGCCAGATTTATGAAGTGTTCGACTGATTGTTGTCCTATGGACAGACTCTGCCACCTCAGCTGTAGATCTCTGCAGTCCATCCAGAGTGATCATGGGCCTCTTGGCTGCATCTCTGATCAGTCTTCTCCTTGTTTGAGATGAAAGTTTAGAGGGACGGCCGGGTCTTGGTAGATTTGCAGTGGTCTGATACTCCTTCCATTACAATATGATCGCTTGCACAGTGCTCCTTGGGATGTTTAAAGCTTGGGAAATCTTTTAGTATCCAAATACGGCTTTAAACTTCTCCACAACAGTATCACGGACCTGCGTGGTGTGTTCCTTGGTCTTCATGATGCTCTCTGTGCTTTAAACAGAACCCTGAGACTATCACAGAGCAAGTTCATTTATACGGAGACTTGATTACACACAGGTGGATTCTTTTTATCTTCATCAGTCATTTAGGAGAACATTGGATCATTCAGAGATCCTCAATGAACCTCTGGAGTGAGGTTTCTGAACTGAAAGTAAATGGGCCGAATAATTTTGCACGCCCAACTTTTCAGTTTTATTATTACAAAAAAAGTTTAAATGGTCCAATAAATTTCGTTCCACTTCACAATTGTGACCCACTTGTTGTTGACTCTTCACCAAAAATGTAAAATGTTATATCTTTTTGTTTGAAGCCTGAAATGTGGCAAAAGGTTGAAAAGTTCCAGGGGGCTGAATACTTTCGCAAGATACTGTATATACTTTCCTTTGGGTTATCAATAGTGATGATCAAGCACTAAGGTGCTCGTATGCTCGGGTGCTCGGAAGAGCGTGGGGTGCCTGGTTTACACAAGTGCCCCAAATTTTAAAAAAACAACACACAGACACAGACATACTTACCTTCCCTGGCAGCTCCCGACCTGCTCCAGCAGGAAGACGGCGTGCAGAGTGGTAATTTTTACCACAGCGCCACCTGCTGGATGGGAGGAGGGAGCTGCCAGGGAATGGTAAGGATGGATCCGTCATGACCCCAATGCAAGTCAATGGGGACGGATCTGTTTACTAGTGTGTCACACCAAACGGATCAGTCCCCATTGACTTGCATTGGGGTCATGACGGATCCGTCTAGGGGACTCGAACTCTGCGCTCGAGTATACTCGGTGTTTGGCCGAACACCGAGTGCACCCGAGCGTAGGCATGCTCGGCCGAACAGCGTGTTTGGCCGAGCATGCTCACTTAACACTAGTTATCAATGTTTAGTACAGTAATAATGTCAGAAAAAAATTTTGTCCCTAAATTTTACTTATTTGGGGAGCATTATTCATTTTACAGAACACATCTTGCCAAATAGTTAAACATTTCTGTACATATTATCACTCAATTATTTGATAAATAACTACGATAAATACGCAGTGGGCTGTCAATGAAGGACAATTTACTGAGTATTGACTGGCAACTGAAGAAGACAGGTACAAGATATGGAGATATCAGTAGGTATGGAGTACTTCTTTTTAAATTACCTTAATGTGCTTGCTTGCTGTGGGATCTGATTAATTTCTTTAATATGAGTAAAAAAAAATTTTGCAAGTTGGGGTTTGAATGATGAGACTCCCACTGATCACAAGAATGAGGAAAGAGAAGCACTCGCATATGGTACTCTTTTTAAGGGAGACTCAAGGGGTCCTCAAGAAGTCGGGTCAGTTGTCCAAATTAGAAGAACATGTGTGCACACGGTAAAATCTCAAGACGGACACAAATGTCAGTTTGGAGTCTTCCAACATGTTCAGGCACTGAGGTATTCTGGGCTGACTCAGTTTATTACAAAAGCATATACACACAGTAGAAAAGGCAGGGAGTTTTGTTTCCCCAGCAAGCTGATAAGCATTAAACACACATTCTTTTGTTCTTCTAGTCACATGTCATGATTAATCCTGGAGAGGGGGGTCGAACCTGTACCAGAATGTACTAGGATATAAGCTCCATCTTAGACACGCTGCACAGCTGCATAAGCTGATATATATATATATATATATTTGTACGGGAAAATAGCATTAAATACATGTATATACAAATGACATCATACTGTAAAGGGAAAATTCAGTATTTCAGCCGGTCTACCTTCACACTCTCTTTCCTCGTTGCAGGAGATGGAGTTGAGATGGGCCATTAGACTTCTCTTGAGCCCGTCTCCTGCAACAAGGAGAGAAAGAGCCATATCTAAGGGCTTCTCATTCTTGTAATCAGTGGAAGGGGGGGGGTCTCAGCAATCAGACCGCCATCAGAACTTTTGATATGTCTTTATGACAACTTGGTAGTGCTTTAAATAATCCAAAACTAAAGAAAAGCTAAATGCAAAGTACATGTTTTTTGAGCCACCACAAGCCATTTATGCATGACTGTCAATGCCTGATGGAGACAATACAATCCGAAAACATGCTGCAACACTAAAGACCACCCACAGAGTACTTCTAAATAGCATGTCGTTGCTGTCATATTTACAAGTCAGTGATTACCAGTCTTCAAGAGTCCTAAACTACACTCCAAGGAAAACACTTAAAAAATACGTTGCTGCAAGAATTTTCCTCTGATCAATAGTCTCTTCAAATATTTCAGCAGGGCGACATAAAGTGCGACTATTGAAATTTGACTTGTTTTATGCTCTTTTTGTTATTTTTTTTCATATTTGTCTTCAGCCGAATTTCTAAATTGTAATCTGTTTATGACCAAACACAGTACGTATGACTTATGGTGCTTTAATCGGGGGCACCATACTGTAGGTATGTTCCTTCTGCTACATTCTAGTAGGAGCAGGTCTTGTCCCTGACTGTCAGAGAAGTATTGTACTATATCTTCTCCTTTCTTGAATGCATTTCACTGAATAAACGATATGCAGTGAATAGAAAAAGAGGTAATGCCACTTTCTCTAATGGACCCAGAGATCTCATAATCACCTGTTGTTCTTGGGCTTAGATTAGATCATGTCTTCTTGTGTAAAATTCTCACGTTGGTTGATGTTTTTCCCTTTAACTGGGGATTTCATGAAAGTTCCAATTTCATTGAAAAGAACAAAAATCAGTTGTAGATTTTCTTTTAGAGGTGTTTCTATCATATTTTGCGGTACATATATGCCAAAAGTATATTAACAAAATTAAGAAAGAAATAAAGAAATAGGAAAAAATGCCTATGCCAAGCAAACAGTGACTATGGCTATGTAGGAAACCGGAGAGGGAGGGGGTGGCAGAGGAAGAAGGAGCTCTAGAACAGAGTTTCTCAGGCCTGCCCTCTGTGCACTTAACTGCTCATTTGCATATGGATTAAAAGTTCTTTTTTTTTCCAGAATGAAGCAATGGATAGCTATGTGAAAGGCATGATTACATTCAGCTGACCTAGCCCTGCATAAAATTGTGTCTGGTATAACAGTGCATTTCCAGGTGACAATCTCCCTTTAAATTAATCTAATAATGTTGTAATTAGTGTTTTGCAAAGCATTCATGTGGAATTCAGTCCGAAGTTTAGGAAAATTTTGATTCGAAACAAATCTGAATTTCCTTGCGCTTTTTGGTAACAAATCTGGTTTTCCGAAAATGGCGGCTGTACATGTTAGGCCTCTTTCACACTAGCGGCAGCACGGATCCGGCACCTAAAGGGTGCCGACGGATCCGTACTGCCGCTGATACATGTGTGGAGCCGGAGCAGCGCTCCGGCCCCACACATATTGACATAGACATTGGGACAAGACACAGACAAACATACATACACACATACACATACACACACACAAACAAATAGATACATACTTACATACTCCAGCCAGGGACGCCGGCAGCACGTCTTCACGCGCCTCCTGCGCGCAGTGATGATGATTCCCCACAGCGCCCTCTGCTTTTGTGTGTATGTGTGTGTATGTATGTATGTATGTCTGTCTGTCTGTCTGTATCTCTGTAGCCGGATCCGGAATGACCCCCCATTGCAAGTCAATGGAGAACAGATCCGGATTACACACCAAACGGATCCATCCCCATTGACTTGCATTGGGGGTCATTCCGGATCCGTCTTGGTGCAGATGCCTGGACCGGAGAGCAAACCACAGCATGCTGCAGTTTGTTCTCCGGTCTGAAGACGGAACGGAATGCTTTCAGGAGCATTCCGTTGTCTTCAGTTCAGTTTTGTCCCCATTGACAATGAATGGGGACAAAACTGAAGCGTTTTTTTTCCGGTATTGAGCCCCTATGACGGAGCTCAATACCGGAATAAAGAAACGCTAGTGTGAAAGTAGCCTTACAAAGCAAAATTAAGGCTAGAGGAGACAAGCCCGAGAACGCAAGGTCACCCATAATATCAAGCAGCCAGCCAATCCACAGATAGGTATCCCCTGTGATTTCACAGCCCTATAAACCCTCGTCCAGCATGGTCTCTGCCATTCTCCTTTAAGCTGAGCATAAATAGAAATGTGGCAAGTGCTCATGTGCTAGGAACAGTGTTGCTGAAAACGATTCATAGAAGAATATTGGAGAGGGAGCGTGTAGAGAGTTTTTTATTTATTTATGTCTACATTTACTTATTCATACATCAGCCATAAACTAAGATATGTAATTCAATACCAATAAGATAGAAGCCTTTATTATTCCAGTGCCAGCTAGCCAACCAATACCATCCAGCATGCACCCAAGTAATGATGAACATCCATATCCTTTGCTGGCTTTACTTCTTCCAAATCATCCTTTAGAGTCTCCATGTCCTAGAAAAGTCAGCAAGATACAGATAGAGGAGGAGCTGGATGTTCCTGATTACATATTCTCATCAACATTAGATAATGTGGAAAAGGAGGAAAAGCAGATGGCAGAAAAAGGGCTTCCACCTGTAGGGCAGGAGAGTGCTGAGTTGATTAATATTCAGTGTTTACTGTCAAATTGCAGGACAGAACAGCAATACTTTGCATATTGTGTCCCCAACTAATGAGCCAAATCATATACCAGCAACAGCCCCTGTTTAAATGTGCCACATGACCATTAACAATGAAGAGGACTATACAGTGTGGTCTTCATTATTAAAAGAAAGGCGACTGTGGGCTATTTGGCCACGTGGCTCTTCACTGCAGCATGGCTGCAACCCGCCTGCAGCATCTCTGCTCCATGTGGCCATACCTTAAAGGGGTATTCTCATCTTAGACAATGGGGGCATATCACTAGGATATGCCCCCATTGTCTTATAGGTGCGGGTCCCAGCGGTGGGACCCGCACCTATATCCAGAACGGAGCGGGGAGGACCCCGGGTTTCCGGGGGTCCGGCCACCACCAGGCGCAGCTCCCCGCTGCGCTCATAGAAATGAATGGGAGCGCACCGCGCAAGCGCGGCCACCGCTCCCATTCATTTCTATGGAGCCGACGGAAGTAGCCGAGCCAGTGCTCGGCTATTTTCGGCGGCCCCATAGAAATGAATGGAGGGCGGCTGCGCATGCGCAGTGCACCCTCATTCAGTTCGGGGGCTCCGTTCTGGATATAGGTGCGGGTCCCAGCGGTGGGTAGCGATTTATGACAAATTAATTCAGAATGAATCAAATTTCTTGGTGAACTTTTGTGAAGCTGCCAAATCTAATTTTTCAAACCTTCATTCATCTCTAATTGTAGTTATGATTTCTTTTTGTACAATATTCATTGCTGACACAATCAATAACATGGAGAGAAGAAATGATACAATTATATATGAATTTATCCTTGTTGGATTTTCTACAGTTCATCAACTCCGTTATTTTTTGTTTCTGATCTTTTTCTGCATCTTTAAGATTTCACTTTTGGCTCATATGTTTATAATTCTTTTGTACAGATTCAGTCCAAATCTTCATACTCCTATGTATTTTTTTCTTGCCAATTTTTCCACTTTGGAGATATGCTATCTGTCCACTCTAAGTCCAAAACTGTTGGACAACCTTCTCTCGCAACACAAAACTATCAGCTTCTATGGATGTGCCACACAAATGTGCTGTTTTCTATTACTGGGCAGTGCAGAATGTTATATGCTGGCAGCCATGGCGTATGATCGCTATAGCGCAATATGTCATCCTTTGCTATATAATATTATCTTGAGGAAGATAGTTTGTATAAGACTGGTCATTGGTTGTTGGCTCATTGGGATAATAGTTGGTGTCCTACAGACCAGACTGATATTTTCATTGCCGTTCTGCAGGTCCAATAGAATCAACAACTTTTACTGTGATGTTCCTCCATTAATAAGTCTGGCGTGTAATAACACACAGTTTAATGAAATCATCATGCTGATAATCACTTTAATTATTATTGTAGGGCCTTTTACATTGACAGTAATTTCATATGCAAACATAATTTGGACAGTACTCAAGCACCATCCTGCAGGGATGAGGAAAAAAGCTTTCTCAACTTGCACCTCCCATCTGATAGTTGTGTCTATGTTCTTTGGATCAGGCACTATTATGTACTTGAGACCAAAGTCCAGTTATGGCATGAATGAAGAGAAGTTTTTATCCCTCATGTACACTATTATTGCACCTTTGATAAACCCTTTTATATATAGTTTAAGAAATAATGATGTAAAAAGTGCAGTTAAAAAGATAATGTGTGACATTAAAGTAGCACTTTAGGACACTTAGGAAAAAATGATGTAGTATATGTACATGCATATCTTTATATCATAATCATTAAAAGGTCTGAGACAACTTCCAAAAATTGCTGTGAAAATATAATTTTTTTTTAAAGTGAAGGTTCTCTCAAAGACATTGGACAATATACTGTACATAAAATAGAAGAGAACTGATTTGAAAGTCTAACTATTAAAACTTTGTTTTCTGCTCACACTTTGCTCACTTTTTCAAAAAGTTAGATCCCCTTTAGAACAAATAATTTTCAGGCCAATTATTAAGAACAAATGTTCAAAGGTACATTCATGATAATCTGGCCCATAGAATCATGCAGCCTGTCAGCTTGGCGGATTTGTATCTTTAATCAGGATGAAAGATGCATGATTACCAGTAGCACATCTTCCTGTGCAACTAGGGAGATATGCAATTTAATATCAGCTTTAGACGTGATTATTAAAGGTATAACATTTTTGGGAAAACTACATATACAGTATTATGTGTATTTAAGGCATTTTCATTATTATTTGGAGAATTTTAAAATATTAGATAGCAAGTTGATTCTACACAAATTGAATTTCATGAGAAGATGAGAAGACAGGAAGTATGAAGAAGTAAGAAGGAGGATCACATAACCCTGACAGGTTTTCCTCAGTCAGCCTCAGTCAATTATGAAGGCCTTTAGCTATGATGCAGTCATGAGTGGAATTGTCATGGGCATTCCAACCAAGACAAATAGGACTTCTGGAAGATAGAGAAATGAGATCCTAAAATACAGAATATAGCTAGTTGATTGTCAGAGAGGTTCTATAACACTAAGAAGACAATAGCTACGTGTGTAATTTATTGGCAGAATGATATGTTTTAGAGGCAGGAGTCAGTATGTCATTACATAACATACGTTTACTCAGGCAGACTGGCAGCAATTTTAGTGACTAAACCTATTCTACTCAATTTATTTTTAATGTGAATCGTCCTAATTTCAATCACACAATCACAAATCTTTTATACTACTAATTTTCATGCTTATAGATTACAGCCTGACATATTGGTCTGTGTCAGTTATATTGTATTGACTCTGCCCAACTTACCTTTTTTAAAAATAAATAAATAAATAAAATGAAGTTCATTCAGACTATTGTACCTTTGTGTTTTTCTGCATCACAATTATTGTATATTGTACTGGATTATGGCCAACTGACATTTAAAAAAATATTTCAAAGTTCATTTAAAAAATTTGAGTTCAAAATGACCAGCAATATAAGCGTGGACATCGTCTTCCTCATCCCAATATCATTCATGCAATCAGGCTACAAGTAGTAAATGGTCATTTTTTTCATCATCACCATTAACATCATCAGCTACTTCTACTCTAGCTCTGACTACTCCAGCAGCATCAAACAACCAGGTTAATTATTGCCTGGATCGTGCCCTTTCTCTGGCATATACCCTGTTCCATGACCCCATGGACTTCTGGGCACACATATGGTGGCCAGAATGCTCCCAGTTTGCTATCTGTGTACTGCTCTTGTCCACCCTCTAGTGTACTGTACTATCAGAAAGGCAGCAGCGTAGCTAAAGGCTCATGGGCCCTGGTGCAAGAATTCAGCTTGGGCCCCCCTTCCCTTAGTGCTCTGTGTGTCTTCTTATGCGTCACAAGGGTTTTTGGGCCCCCTCAGGCTTCTGGGCCCGGTAGCGACTGCTACCTCTGCACCCCCTATAGCTACGTCCCTGCAGAAAGGGTATTCAGTGTGGCTGGTGGCATTGTCACACTGCAGCAGACAAGATTATCCTCTACAAGTGTAAAAAACAAACAAACATCACAGTTGTGAAAATGAATGAGGCATGGGTCTGTGAGGACTTCACACACCTCCAGCCAAGTCCAATGAGTAGATCTGCCATTGTTAATAGTGGCAATTTATTTCTAACATATTCATGCCACTGCTACTTTCTGTCTGTACATCATGTTCCATACTGTACTGCTGTAGCTGCAGTGGCTATTACTAGAACTAATACTCCACATTGGTTAACAGTAATCAGAAAGTGGCCAACCCTTTTAACTGAAACAGAGCTGTGTAGGAGACTTAAAATGAAGTGAGGAATAGCCAAACTCTACTACAAACGTGAGGTTGTAGCAGACAGTTTAAATGTTATAGGTCCTACACCATGGTAAGAATGAGCACAGCAACAAGACATAAGGTACAGTACAGCATCAGCACGTTTTCTCCCAGGAAAATATTTCAAAGCATACTGGTCTTTCAAGATGTGCTGCTCAAACTCTTTTGAAGCACAAAGAAACAGCAATGTTGAGTACAGTAGACAGAGTGGTCAGTCAAGAAAAGTTAGTGCATCACATATCATGCGTACTTCCCTTTCAAATAAGATGTCCAGCAGAAGTCAGCTCAGAACTGACAGATACAGTGGGAGCCAGGTGCACACATATTCCGTCTTCAAAAGTGTGGCCAGAAGTGGTCTTCATGGCGGAATTGTGGCCAAAAAGCCATACGTTCAGCATTGAAACAAGGTCATGTGATTCAACTATGCATGAAAACCTGGGTGCAGAATAATGGCAGCAGATTCTCTGGACTGTTGAGTCAAAATTTGAAATATTTGGCTGTAAAAAAAGGTAGTTTGTTAACCAAAGGGCACGTGCAAATGAACACAGCTATTCTTTCCTAATATTCATTAGGAGTGATGTAGTAAAAATTATTAAATTAAATCATAGATTTTAGAGTCTAATAGAGTCTAACTATTTCACACATGGAATAAGTAGAAATGGAGAAAATAGACTTATAGTCAGGAGAGATGAGAGAATCATTCAAAATTCGCTTCGCTGAATGTTCGTTGAACTTTTCAAAAGATTCGTACCTCATATGAATCTATTCGGCGAAGCTGCGTACAAATCATACGTTATTATGTGGTGTGCTATTACACTTTTTGTAAGGGAAGGTGACCAAAAAATGTCTGTTTTGGCACGTTTATTTAGTTTTTTTTTTACTGCGTTCACCTGGCGGGGTGGATGACGAGATATTATTATAGAGTTGGTCGATACGAATGCGGCGATACCTAATATGTTTATCTTTCTTTTTTTACCTTTTTTTTACAATTTTTTTTTACCTTTTTTTGGAAAATGGCATTTTTTTTTACTTGAAACTTTTTTTTTAGGAAACTTTTTTTTTTACTTTTTTTTTTACTTTAATTAACTTTTGGGGGTCTGATGCCCTTTACAATGCATTACAATACTTTTGTATTGTAATGCATTGGCTTTAAGTGTATTACTCAATGTAATACACTTACAGCCTGCTTCCTGTGCGATCCAAGGGGCTGGATTGCACAGGCAGGCAGAGATAGCAGCCACGATGCCTAAGGAAGGCATCGGGCTGCTATCCGAGCCATCGGATTCCACGTCACAGCAGCGCGGGGACCGGATGGCCCCCGTTCGCCATCCTGAACTCCCGCACACCACATGTGCCGCGGTCAGTGCTGACCGCGGAACATGAAGGGTTAATGCGCCGGCATCTGTGTTTTCACCGATGCTGGCGCATTCAGCAGGGGTCCGGCACCTCTGCACAGCCGGACCCCCGCCGCTGATCAGATCAGAGCGCCGTACATGTACGGCGCTGGGACTTGTGTCCCGGCTTTTTGCGCCATACATGTATGGCGCTGGGAGTCTAAGGGTTAAAGGTATGCAACTTATGTGACGAGCGTACAAATTGCGTACGAATTCTCAGCGTACTATTTTCTAGTGATTGCGTAATACGCAGGCACGCACGGCGCTAGGCTTTGCTGGAGCGGAATGGTGGAGGAGGAACGCTCTGACCCCTTGCTACATGATACTGTATCAGCAGATGACAGCAGATCATCCGGCTGTGATTGAGATGAGTGTGCCATCCACTGCACCACCTCATCCACTTTCTCCTCCACTACAATTTTGTGCCTTGGTGGGTTAGCCTGGTGGAACAGTGGCCAACTATTCTACAAGTAGAAGCTCCAGCTACAGGTCCTTTGGCACTGCTCCCCTATGCCGCCTTCTCCTTTTCTTTGGAGCTCGAGGTCTGGCTGGAACTGGACCCCTTTTGCTTTTCTATGCCAGACATTTTCACTTGACTGTGGCCCTGCAGCTGATCTTTGTCTCTCTCCCTGTCTCTCTCCCTATCTCTCTCCCTGTCTCTCTCCCTGCCTTATTAATATTACTAGCCTTGCACTGGCCCTGCAGTATCCCTGATATGTGTAATATGGATTCCCAGAACAATTACACCCCAATTTTAACACAAGAGTTCACCATCTCTCAGAACTTCACAGACAGTGCTTCTGCTCGTCTCAGCAGTCGCAGCGCAACTGATGCATCACTGGCTTATCGAGCCTATGAGCCAATCAGAGCAAGCCCTTCCCACTAGGTCAGGTGACCGCTTTCTTCCTGGACTTTTTGCCTGTAACTTATGCGTAGAAAGCTTTAAGAACCTTTCGGAATCTAAAGGAGCGAATCTCAAAAAATCCGGTTTCTCTTCGCAGCGGAAAATTTCCAAGATTTGTCTTGAATCTACGAAGCGCCAAATAGATTCGCTCATCTCTAATAGTCAGTCATTTATGCTATAAAATATAGACTCTAGAATCTCATAGACTGGATTCTTTATAAAGATTTTAGAATGTGCAAAGAGAAATTTCAGTATTTGGATAAACCCCCTTTTCAATTCCAAGAATAAATACAAACATTATCAGGACTATTTATATCTTCTTTTTTCTATATAAATGGAGTAAAATTCTATTATTGCTTGTTCTTGTAGAAATACAGCTTCTACACACTAGCATTATGCCTGGACTGTTATATGACTTCTCAGAACTAGGTTCTTTTCGATTTCTTGCATAGCACCTATAGTATCTATAGTGCTATACAGAAATTTCATGAATCATGGAGACCCTGTCTTCACAGGAACTGACACTCTAATTTTCTTATCTCAAACACATACCAACTAGGAACAATTTCATAGGTAGCCACTAGACCTATGAGTGTGGTTTTATAGCTGAGAGGAAATCAGAGAAGCTAAAGAAAAGCAAACAAGATGAGGAGAGCATAAAAACTCTTATGTAGATATCACAATCGGATACAATGTTGCAAGTCAACAGTGCTAACCACTGTGCTGCTGTACAGTCATGGCCAAAAGTTTTGAGAATGACACAAATATTATATTTTCACATGATCTGCTGCCCTCTGGTTTTTATGTGTGTTTGTCAGATGTTTTTATCACATACAAAAATATAATTGCAATCATATTATGAGTAACAAAAGCTCATATTGACAGTTAGAATGAGTTAATGCAGCAAGTCAATATTTGCAGTGTTGACCCTTCTTCTTCAGGACCTCTGCAATTCTCCCTGGCATGCTCTCGATCAACTTCTGGACCAAATCCTGACTGATAGCAGTCCATTCTTGCACAATCAATGCTTGCATTTTGTCAGAATTTGTAGGTTTTTGTTTGTCCACCCGTCTCTTGATGATTGACCACAAGTTCTCAATGGGATTAAGATCTGGGGAGTTTCCAGGCCATGGACCCAAAATCTCTATGTTTTGTTCCCTGAGCCATTTAGTTATCACCTTTGCTTTATGGCAAGGTGCTCCATCATGCTGGAAAAGGCATTATTGATCGCCAAACTGCTCTTGGACGGTTGGGAGAAGTTGCTCTCGGAGGACATTCTGGTACCATTCTTTATTCATGGCTGTGTTTTTAGGCAAGACTGTGAGAGAGCCGATTCCCTTGGCTGAGAAGCAACCCCACACACGAATGGTTTCAGGATGCTTTACAGTTGGCATGAGACAAGACTGGTGGTAGCGCTCACCTCGTCTTCTCCGAATAAGTTGTTTTACAGATGTCCCAAACAATCGAAAAGGGGATTCATCAGAGAAAATGACTTTACCCCAGTCCTCAGCAGTCCACTCCCTGTACCTTTTGCAGAATATCAGTCTTTCCCTGATGTTTTTTCTGGAGAGAAGTGGCTTCTTTGCTGCCCTCCTTGAGACCAGGCCTTGCTCCAAGAGTCTCCGCCTCACAGTGCATGCAGATGCACTCACACCTGCCTGCTGCCATTCCTGAGCAAGCTCTGCACTGCTGGTAGCCCGATCCCGCAGCTGAAACACTTTTAAGAGACGGTCCTGGCGCTTGCTGGTCTTTCTTGGACGCCCTGGAGCCTTTTTGGTAACAATGGAACCTCTCTCCTTGAAGTTCTTGATGATGCGATAGATTGTTGACTGAGGTGTAATCTTTCTAGTTGCGATACTCTTCCCTGTTAGGCCATTTTTGTGTAGTGCAATGATGACTGCATGTGTTTCTTTAGAGATAAACATGGTTAACAGAAGAGAAACAATGATGCCAAGCACCAGCCTCCTTTTAAAGTGTCCAGTGGTGTCATTCTTACTTAATCATGACAGATTGATCTCCAGCCCTGTCCTCATCAACACCCACACCTGTGTTAATGGAGCAATCACTGAAACGATGTTAGCTGGTCCTTTTAAGGCAGGGCTGCAATGATGTTGAAATGTGTTTTGGGGGATAAAGTTAATTTTCTAGGAAAATATTGACTTTGCAAGTAATTGCTGTTAAGCTGATCACTCTTTATAACATTCTGGAGTATATGCAAATTGCCATTATAAAAACTGAAGCAGTAGACTTTGTAAAAATTAATATTTGTATCATTCTCAAAACTTTTGGCCATGACTGTATAAGGACTCCACTTCAACAGATGACATTTGGCATGCAATAATACTGCAAATCTTCCTTTATGCATATCAAATTGACAATACAGGACTCCACACCATGCACTAAAAAATTGGTTGCCAAATGATGGTCAAAAGTTTAATAAAGTCCATTTGTGAAATTTTCTAAAATACTTTTAGTCAACACCTTTACATGTCCAGTTATTGGGTACTAACTTGCAAATTACGAGATTTGTGAGCCAATCTTCAGCACAGATGATTTCTGAAATAATAATTATTGTCACTTATAATATTACAGGTTGGCAATCAACAACTTATGTTACTTAGGAATTTGGAACTAGATATGAGCGAATTGATTCTAAAGGTATTAGATTCTTCATGAAATTCATCTGCCAAACAAATTTTAGCTTTTGGCGGCACCCTCCCATTTACTGTTAAAATGCAAGGGAAACAGGGAAGAGAGTATGAAGATGGAGGATCACATGAACCTGGGAAGGACCATGGCCAAAGGGTTTGTCCACAATGCTGTACAACCTGACAGCCAATCAGGTGGATATTGGTTGGTCTATTAGCATGTGTACTAGATGTGAAGCCATTGTGAGCTCATCCAGTAATGTGAGAGGACAATTGTGCCATTTCTCTGCAAGACACCAATTACAAACACAAGCCAGCCATCTTAGGGTGTTGTAGGAATATTTTAGAGATATAGAGTAGAAATAGACAAACTTGTTGAGGTTCAGTTCAGGTTTGCCAAATTTTTATAATGGTTTGGTTTGGACCCAAATTGATAGGGGGCTAAACCAGATTGGCAAAAATTGCCCTGATAATTGGTATATAACACCCTTAGTCTCCATGTTTAAAAAAAAATTAATCTCTTTTCGTTAATTTTTTAATGAATTTTTTCCCCTCTCTCTAAGCTCTTGAACACAATGACAGAAATAGTAAATCATGTCACACTGACATACATAGCTATGGGTTAACGCATGTTTGATGGCATTAACAAACGTGTTTAAAAACTCACCGTGCCGTGGCATGTGTTATGCTTTTTCACATTACAAAGCTCCAAAAAAAATTTGTCTCTTTACGGAGGCAGATGGTGTTTAAATACACATGATGTTATGGAATAAAAAAATGAAAAAACAGTGGCTTATTGGGGGACCAAGTATCTTAAAGGGTTTCTGTCACCATTTTTTTCGGTATGAATCAGGCTGACATTAGAGATGTGCTAATTAGAGATGAGCGAGCACTAAAATGCTTGGGTGCTCGTTATTCGAGTCAAACTTTTCCCGATGCTCAGGTGCTCGTTTCAAATAACGAACCCCATTGAAGTCAATGGGAGACTCGAGCATTTTTTGCATGGGACCAAGGCTCTGCCTAGGGAAGGCTGGGTGAAAACCTGGAAAGCTCAGAAAATTAGGGAAACACAACGGAAATGGACAGGAAACAGCAGGGGCAGCATGCATGGATGCCTCTGAGGCTGCCTAATCCCACAATTACCCCAAATTCTCCTAGTGGGGCATGTGTGGTATCGATTCTTCTCAGTTTAAAATCGTATACGTCCCCTATCTTGGGACCATATATTTCATGGATTTTACGAACACAGAAAAGGAAAAAGAGCTTGCTCTGGCCAGGGGAGTGTCTTTCCTACTGCAGCTAAGGGGACGTGTCCATGCTCTGCCTATCACAGGTCAGGAGGCAATTAAAAGAGGAACAAACAAAAATCAGTATAATATCTAATACGTCCCCTATCCGGGTAAATTGTTTGGAGAAAGGGCCTGTAGGTGGGGGGCAGGCTGGGGGGAAGGAGATTGAGCTGGAAGAGCCAGAGGAGTGCTCCCTAGGCTAGCGTGTGTGGTGGTGACAACACCTGGATGGATTTGGAAAAACTGTAGCATCAACCGGTACGGTATGTATTCTTCTGAGTTTAATACCATATACGGCACCTATCTTGGGACCATATATTTCATGGATTTTTCAAACACGGAAAGGAAAAAGAGCTTGCTCTGGCCAGGGGAGTGTCTTTTCTACTGCAGCTAAGGGGACGTGTCCATGCTCTGCCTATCACAGATCATGAGGCAATTAAAAGAGGAACAAACAAAAATCAGTATAATATCTAATACGTCCCCTATCCGGGTAATATACAGTATAATCCGTACACCATGCTGTATAATATACAGTATAATCTGTACACCATGCTGTATAATATACAGTATAATCCGTACACCATGCTGTATAATATACAGTATAATCTCTACACCATGCTGTATAGTATACAGTATAATCTGTACACCATGCTGTATAATATACAGTATAATCCCTACACCATGCTGTATAATATACAGTATAATCTCTACACCATGCTGTATAGTATACAGTATAATCCATACACCATGCTGTATATATACAGTATAATCCGTACACCATGCTGTATAATATACAGTATAATCCGTCACCATGCTGTATAATATACAGTATAAATCTGTACACCATGCTGTATAATATACAGTATAATCCGTACACCAATGCCTGTATAGTATACAGTATAATCCGTACACCATGCTGTATAATATACAGTATAATCTCTACACCATGCTGTATAGTATACAGTATAATCTGTACACCATGCTGTATAATATACAGTATAATCCCTACACCATGCTGTATAATATACAGTATATCTCTACACCATGCTGTAATAGTATACAGTATAATCCATACACCATGCTGTATAATATACAGTATAATCCGTACACCATGCTGTATAATATACAGTATAATCCGTACACCATGCTGTATAATATACAGTATA